>CATIWK010427869.1:0-12343 GCA_949634005.1 Mallotus japonicus
TGTGGACAAGTTTGGACCAGTGTTCAGGACCTCCCTCTTTGGTTCTAAAGTGGTGGTCTTGACCAATCAGGCAGGAAATCGCCTTGCTTTTAGTGGGGGTGATAATGGAATCTCTTTTCAGCAACCCAAGCCTGTTTCCAGGGTACTTGGAGAGAACAACCTTTTCGAAATTTCAGGATCTCGGCATAAGCTTATCAGGGGTGCAATAGTTGGATTTTTGAAGCCTGAAAGCATCCAGAAGTTTGTGGGTGCAATGGATTCACTGGTTCAGGAACAACTTAGGAAGGTACTGCATACTGATCAAACCTTCTTAATTGGTACTTTTTCATTTTTCTTGTGCTTGATATTACAGGAGCTGAAGGGATTGATTATTACAGGAACTTCATGGCAAAGATTCTGTACATATTGTGAAACTGACGAAGAAGATTGCATTTAATGTCACAAGTAGTATATTTTTTGGATTGCCTGATGGCGAAGAAAAAGATGCACTCTTGGAGGATTTTTCACTCACAGTTAAGGGATCCTGGGCACTTCCATTGAATTTTCCAGGAACCGTATATCATAGAGCATTGAAAGCTAAAGCCAGGCTTTGTAAAAGGCTCTCAGAACTTATAGATGCCAAGAGAGTACAATTGAAAGAGGGCACAGTAGATTCTGATGAAAACTTTATCTCAAGCCTTCTAAATCTGAGAGATGAGAACGATGAACCTTTGCAAGAAGAGGTGATTCTTGATATTTTCCTATCTCTGATTGTGGCTAGTCACGATACTACATCAATTCTTATAACCCTCTTGGTGAGGTACCTTTCCAGAGATGCTGAGGTCTCTAACAAGGTTCTTGAAGGTAATTAAAATCTAAAACCATGTAGAAATTTTCATTCAGCTTTCGATATGATTCTTAAACATCTGCTTTGGTGTTTATATGATAGAGCAAATGGAAGTTGTCAGAGCCAAAAGAGGTAACAATAAATTTGGAGAACTCACTTGGACTGAAATGCAAATGATGAAGTACACGTGGAGGGTAGCTCAGGAGGTGATGAGATTTTGTCCTCCAATTTTTGGCAACTTTCGACTTACAACAAGAGACATTAGCTTTGATGGATTTCATATTCCTAAAGGATGGCAGGTATAAATTAATCAATTAACCATTATTATTTAATTCAGGTGCATAAAAATTCATAAGCAATCAATATGTCAGTAGTTGAATCTTAATACTTTGAAACACAGCTGCTGTGGGTGGCTTCCGGTACACATATGGACAACAACATATTTGAAGATCCATACAAGTTTGACCCATCAAGATTCGATGCTTCATCGAAAACTTTCCCTCGATTCACATACGTAGCATTTGGAGCAGGGCCAAGGATTTGTCCTGGAGCAGAATTTGCAAGGATTGAATCGCTGTTGGTAATCCACCACTTGACAACAAAATATAAGTGGACAGAAATGATACCTGATGAACCTATAACTCGTCAGCCATTGCCTTATCCAGCCATGGGACTTCCTGTGAGACTTGAGCCTAGGAATGTCAAATTAGAAGGCTGATTTTAGCAGGAGTTGCCATAGTTTCAGAATCTGAAGTAGTTGCATGACAGTTAATGGTGCTACCTATGTTTGTTCTCTAGTTGTCTGTATAAATGCATCACAAGCAAGGGCTTATCGGTCCTCAATGCTGGGTTTTCTTTCAGTGCATGACATTCTCCACAATGGTTTATCCTTGTACAGCTGGTTTCTTGAATCTGTATCGGTTTTTGTTTTTGCTCAGTGCTCATAGTGGAGATGAGACAGGCAGTGGCAGCAGCTTGATTTAGGTGGTTTTCTTTTATTCTTTGGTCTAAGCACTGTCCTGTATGCTTAGGCTGCGTTCTAAGTAAATGCCAAGGCTCAGTTTAGGCATTCTAAAATTCACTGTACAGATGGCTTCGTATATTTGCTACACTGCACTTTCAATTTGTATTCAAGAATCTGTCTCAAAACATCTCTGTGTGCATTAACTTTATAAAAAGAACATCAATAGCAAACAATGGAAAATCCTTCACAATCTTGCTAATAACACAATCATAGCAACTCTGGTTAGCCATGTGAATAAATTAATTATCAAACCTGCATTATACATTCATCTCTAAACTAACATTTATGAGATAATACATTGTTCTAACATGCTTTAACTAGTATGTGATTTGACCATTGCAAATGCCCCGCACAAATCAGTAATACAGACCCATTTTCATCAACTTAATGTCAATCATTTTCGAGATCATGCTCCAGATGTTGAATTTTTATATAAGCAGTAAAGATTTACTTTTATTATTATTATTAAGAGAGGAAGGGAGGAAGAAAAGTCAGATGGTACTACTGATCCCCCATACAACCAACCTATACTTAAATAATCCTAACCACCCTGATGACAGAAAAAAGAAGAAAAAAAAACACTTCTTTACAAGGATAATAGCAGAAAAGAGCACCAAGAAACTAATGAAAAATTGGAATAGCAGGACATTGTAACTTGAGACAAGAAAGGAACATAACAAAAACAAAGTAGAAGGAGCAAGTCAATGATCAGCAACACGACCAATCGCAAACTGCAATATTTGCAAAATGGAATTCATTCCTCTTCGGGGTTAAGTTGTCTTCCAGGCCGCTTCTAATGTTTCCAAAACCAAACAAAAAGTGTTGATGTCACCTGATGGATGATTTCCCCTGACATGAGCAAGTGAAATTAGAGCTAACAGAACTGAATGCTGCTGTAACAAATTGGATTAAGGCATATACACCGTGAAGTAGCTTCTAGTGCAAAACTTATTAAAAAGGAAAATTAGATGATGAGGATCAATCATCTGATTATATAAATTACCTAATTTTAATTGCTCCATTAGGAGTAATACCTTGAAACAATGCCATTCTCCTTGTGTGCAGACAGACATGATTCTGAATTTACGCCTGAAGCAAAAATAGTGAACATAACAGCCATATATAATGTACAAAGCTTTATTAGGTTCTGTATATGAAGGAAGATATTTTAGGCAGCTTAATTTCCCTTGCAGCAGCTTGATTGAGCCAGAGAATCCAATTCCAATATTCCTGGATTAACAATATGGACAATGAAGCATCAGAATGTATTCAGTTAAAAGTACATATTTACAGTATGGATTAAGAAATTGTACATGGATTTCTTGGGGTTTGATCCTGCTGGCGATATATATATATATAACTTGACAAGTGGCAGAAGTGAAATATGCATAAATTTACCTGTGGTTAAGATTGATGGGAAAAACTGAATGACTTCAATTGCCTGCCAAAAATCTGACTTGGATAATAACTCGATTGGTTACAATTTAATATGTGCAAATGAGTAAGACAGGTCAATTCCTCTAACTCTTCCGGAATAAATGCCAGGCTTTCACATTCACTTATGTACAAATTCTCCAAACAAGTGAATGACTGCAGTGGAATACTTATTAAACTTGAACATTTACTTATCCTTGAACTCTTAAGAGAAGGGAAGGAGTCCACTTCGTCAAATAAATTACCCAGTTTATGACATCTATCAATTGTCACTTCTTCAAGGTGAGGAAATAATTCTCCAACTCTTTCACCCTCACCTACTTCTGGTGCCCTGCATTCAATTAAATTCTTCATGTCTCTTAAAGTGAGTCTTTTTAATTCAGGAAACAGCTTCCATCCACTGCCACTAACACCACTGCCATCCATCCCGTAAAACTCATTGCCTATACATTTCACTTCTGCCATCCCATCTATTTCAAGATATCTAAGATTTGGAAGACTTCCTGGGCTTGGAATTTGTTCACAGAATTTGCAGCCCTTCAATTCCAGCTCCACCAGACTTTCAAGTAGTGTGAAACTATTAGAGCCACTATCTGGAACTTTCATCTTCATTACCCATGCTGGAAAGTTTTCACCCATATACTCACTATGATCACTATCTTCTTTATATTTGGGTGAGGGTGGAGTCCTTCCAGCACCTGTTCATCATTGCTGCAGCGTTCTCTGTGGCTGCTCCAAATAAATTCCAGGGCTGCTATTATCTTTTTCTTTTGCAGTTTTGCTTTCTCCGCCTCTTCCTTATCTCCAACCTTCTCAAGCTGTTCTATCCTCAACTCCCCTCTTAGCTCATTCAAGCACTATAATTCCTCAATGCTACCTCCCCTGTCACTACCCACAACGAACATTGGCAACCTTTCAAGACTGTTTAGCCTCCCCAACCCACTCGGCATCTGCCAACCCTAACTAAATTCAATATGCTTCAAGCTCACCAGATTCTTCATTTTCTCTCTAGGAAGCTCCTTAAGCGAGGAGCACCAGAGAAATCTCAATGTTTGTAGACTGTAAAGCTTGGTGATGGACTCAGGCAAGGCTTTGAGATTAGTCTCTGACACATCAAGATATCTCAAGTGTTTCCACTCACCAATTGAAGATGGCAACCTTACAATTGCAGAACCCTTCAACTTTAGGCTCCGCAAGTTTTCCAACTTCCATGATTCATCAAACACAACATCCTCCTTTAGTGAGAATATAGTCCGCAACTTCCTAGCACCACCATCTAGAGTTACCACTGCATTTTTTACACCATCACTATCTATATTAACATGGCGAATGTGTGACAAGTCCACCTCACCTTCTGAAAAGCTTTTTGAAGTCAATATTTCAAACTTGGAAAGAGACATCGCAAGATCATGCACAAGATCATGCATCTTACATTTTACAATATTACCTAATTTATCCCTTTCTGCATCTTGAAAACAAGAGTCATAGAGTAAGGCATTAAAATACCTGTCCCCCACATCCACGTTGCGCCGCTCAAAAAAACCTTCAGCCATCCAAAGTTGAATTAAATCCTCTTTTTCGATCAAAAAATCTTTTGGAAAAAGCGAACAGTAAGCAAAATATGGTTTCAAATATGAAGGCAAGTGATCATAACTCAATTTTAATATAGCCTTCACATCATCCCTTCCATGTGTTGCATTCAACACTTCACGATTCTTAATGGCCAACCATGCTTCCTTCTCCCTCTCAGAATTCAAAATCCCACCCAAAACTTTTGCAACTAAAGGTACTCCTCCACATTTTTTTGCAATTTCTTTTCCAATATTCTCCAACTCTAAAGGGATGGGTGTTCCTCCATTTGCATGTACTCTTTTCTCCATAATGGACCAGCAATCTTCACCAGATGACTCTTCCAAATTATGCCTGCAGTATCTAGAGGTCTCCACTACAGATAATTTGGATAAGGCATACATAATAATACCAAAAATACAATGTAAAGTAGCTTCCAGTGCAAAACTTTTAGATGATGAGCATCACAATTCAGCAACCTTCTGATTTATAAAATACCTCATTTTAATTACTCTCTTCATAATACTAAGTACCTTGCAAAATTTTCTTGTCCAGAAATTCTGTGCTTCTGAAGATGGTTGTGATGGAAATCACTACCTTAACAGAAAGCTGCTGAAGCTAAAGCCAGCAAATGGTAATGCTGCAATATAAACATTTGAAGTCAAAGATTGCCTTAGTAGATTGTAATCCCATTGTTGGTCCATTCCTCTCATCTGTATAGACAGACATCATTCCAATTTTAAGGCTCAAGCAAAAATATTGAACATAACACATTTAATGTGAAAAGCTTTGTTAGGTGCTGAACAGGAACAGTTAATGGAAGGAGCATTTTGTAGACAGCTTAATTTCCCCTGAAACAGCTTGAGCCAAAGAATCCAATATTCCTGAATTGACCATATGCATAATGAAGTACTTCAGTATCAGAATGTACTCAGTTGAAAGTACATATCTATAGTATGGATTGAGGAATACCAATTTTTTTACCCATTGAAATGTCAATTATATATAAAGTTACCTCATGGTTGCATATACATGCTGTGGTTGAGATTGATAAGAAAAAAAAAATTAATTCAAACATGAACTGTGGCCAAATAGACCAAAACAATAATTAACAGGAATGAATGAATTTTCACCTTATTTTCCTAATCGAAAGTGATGTTGGGAACATGAGAAATCTTGTCCCACTCAGAGCCACTCCTCCATGTTAAACTTTGATTAAGATCATGGGAGCATTGGTAAAATCTATGTGTGTTAATTTGGAGAGGCATTTCATTGTTGTTGCTGTTGGTAGATTCTTGAGATTGTGGCAAAAATAAACACCAAGTGACTGAGGAGAAGAAAGGTTCCCCAACCAGTCTGGCAAAGCTTCCGGTTACAATCAAGGAAAATCAAGGAGAATTAGTAGAGAATCAAATCAGCAGAGAATCAAAGAAAGAATCAAGGAATTAGTTATGCAGCTCATTAGTTAGGCTTTTGATTTCTAATAAGATTGTTTGTTAGGATCATTACTTTTGAATTTTGAAATAATTAGTTTTATCTTTATTATCCTTTTGTTTAACTTTGTATATATATATATATGCAAAGTTAAACAAAAGGATAATAATATGCAAATATTACTGGAATAAAAATCAGCAGTTTATATTTCTCCCAAAGTGTGTGTTCTAAGAGATCGTAGGGTTCTCTTTTAATAGCCCTTTCCATTAGCAAAAATAGGTCACAAAGGAAGAAACATTCTAAAACATAAAAACCCTTTCTTTGATGCTCAAGTTGCAGGCCCTATAACTAGATCACAGTCTGGGGACCGTAACACTTCCATCCTATAGAAATTCCTGATATTCAAAAGAGTTGAGGGAAGAGAGGTGTTGAAGTTGGGTTGGCAGAGATTTGATTCTGCCATTCGCATAATAGTTAATTCTTCAAGAGATTTCTTATTGAGATTCTGGATAAAATTCAGATAAGAGAAATCATCTAACTCCTCTGAGAACCACCCAACTCCTAATCTCTTCAACTGGGTGAGGCTGCCTATAACAATGAGTTATTTCCAAAGAAATGAGGTAATTTAACAATCCTTCCAAATATGTGAATTCCAGACCATGGCAATTACTGATCTTCAATTCCTCCAAAGACGTGAACGACCTTATTGTTTTACAACTTAAACTATCACAACCACCTATCCTCAAACTTGTAAGGCAAGGAAGGAAGAGGAGTCGAGTTCATCAAATATATAACTCAATTTATTGCACAAACTAATTTCAAGTTTCACATCACAAGTGATGAACTTTCACTTATTGGGATTTGTCTCAAACCAGGACATCTTGAAATGCGCAATTCTTCACGGCAAAGAAATAATTCTTCAACTCTGCTACGTTAACCTACTCTTGGCTCCTTCCATTCCACTAAACTCTCCATCACTCTTAAACACAGACTCTTTAGTTTAGGAAACAGCTTCCATGATCCATTGCCATCACCACTACTACTCTCAATCATGCTGTAAAACTCATTGCCTGTACATCTTACTTCCCTCATACTTTCTATTTCAAGGTGTTTAAGATTTGGGAGAATTCCTAGGCTTGGAATTTGGTCACAGGAGCAGCAGTTACACAATTTCAGCTCCACCAAACTATTTAGCAGTGTCAAAGAATCACGTATCGACATTTGTACATTTCTTTCCTAAGACTCCAAACATATTGCAGGGCTGTTATCCTCTTTGCTCCGTTAGATTTTCTTTCTTGGCCTCTTCCTTATCACTAACCTTCTCAAGCTTCATTATGCTCATTGCCTGATCGAGTAATAGCTGGGATTTTGCCAATGCTGCATGTGAATTAACAATCCAATTCAATTTACTCCAAAAGGATATAAAGTAATATGTTTCCACCTCTAGTTTAAACTTAGTAATTCCATCATTATTCTCCACGTAAACTTGGATTATGAGATAATCCAATAACCAACAAATCAACAAGACTTGTGAACTTTTTAACTGCTTCATAAAGTTTGAGTCTACATTTATGCTTTGTTAGCAGCTAGTGGTAATTTTTTGAGGGCAATGATTTCACTATCAATCGAGAAACGTGCTATGAATAGCTTGCATCTTGCCTGAATTTGTGACTAATGACAAGAAACAGGAGGACATGAAACACTATATTACAAATGGAAAATGACAGAATAAATTGAAAACAATATAACTTCTATTAAAGTTATCAATAGAAGTTGATTCTTAAAAGCTCAAAATTAACCTGTTGAATATTTTCCTAATTGCTTAAAACAACATAAAAGAACAGAGGAGCAAAAGATAAAAATTCAATGATATCTTTCCTTAGTTCTAATAAAATAAAAGCAGGGGACTTTAAACAAACAATAGATAGATATGCAACAATCGATAAATATCTTCGAAAAATCCAAGGCCTTTGACATGAAAACCTTTGTCAGCCACAACAATAGCTTTATATTTATATAGAAAATATCTTAAACAAAAATTCAGACATTGTTGTCTACAATAAATTTCACGCGGAAAAACTTGGCAATGTGAACAATTCACTTGTATTGCTTGCATTGATTCATTTAAAAAAAAATTGTTTGAAGCTTTAGGCTCCTCATTAGCTTCAAGTGCAGACTCCTTTCTCTTTGTAATAATTAACTTAAAAAAATTTTTGTTTAAAAAATTACGAAACTAAATCTCCACATGCAGCCCTAGTAACTGCAACAGTAATAAAGGGAACTTCACCGAAACTCAAACTATAATCTAATTACAACTAATTAATTTGCCATATTATATTCAGCATACAAATGTTAAGATAAAAAAAAGAAACCACATCAACATTTTCTGATCCCCAAGAGAATTATGGATTAAACAAATCACACATCATTTACTGAAAGTGTTCAAAGAAAATGGGAAAAAAAAAATCTTTTTAACTGACCTTTTGCTGAAGCAACTTGACTAAGTAGATTGTCTCTTTCCTGCTGATCAAGTAATAGTTGTTGGGCTTTTGCCAATGCTGCATGTGAATCAACAATCCAATTCAATTTACTCCAACAGAATATAAAATAATGTAAACTTACTAATGCCATAATTATTCTCCACATAACTTTGGATTATGAAACCATCCAATAACCAACAATCAACAAGAGTCTTAAAATATCAGAAAAAAACTTGTGAAGTTTTTAACTGCTTCATAAAGTTTGAGTCTACATTTATTCTTTTGTAAGCAGCTAGTGATAATTTTCTTTTCAGCATAATAATTTTACTATCAATGGAGAAACATGAGCTGACTAGTTTGCATCTTGCCTGAATTACAAATGGAAAATAATGGAATAAATTGAAAACAATAAAACTTCCATTGAAGTTATCAATAGAAGTTGATCCTTGAAAACTCAAAATTAACCAGTTGAATATTTTCCTAATTGCTTAAAACAACATAAAAGAACAGAAGGGTAAAAGATAAAGTATCAATGATAGCTAGCCATAACTCTAATAAAAATCCTCAAAGCAGGGGACTTTAAACAAACAATACATAGAACAATCAATAAATATCTACAAAAAATCCAAAGCCTTTGACATGAAAAACCTTTGTCAGCCACAACAATAGCTTTATATTTATATAGAAAACATATTAAAACAAAAATTCAGACATTGTTGTCTAAAAAGATAAAAAAAAATTAAAATTTACCAGAGAAAGCATCTTTTGCTTGTGGATGCTTGCATTTGTCGGGGTGAACCAACAATGATAACTACACAGATTAGACACAAAACATGTAATAAGTTAAATTATTAACAAGAAAGTGAAATTAAGCACATGTGAGGAGAAAGCTACCAACCTTACGATAGTGCTTCTTCACATCCTCTGGCGACGAATCAAAGGGTAAATTTAAATACTCGAAAGGATTTAACTTGAAGCATGAAAGAATCCTATAGATTTCCAAATTAATGATTATAAAATACTAAAAATTTATTAAAAAAATTAATTTTTTTTGCATCAATTAAAGATTCCGAAGCACATAGATTTCAAGAAATTGAATTGTGGTACTGGAACAGATTAATCGAAACCCTAACTGAAGAACAATAATTATAAAAAAAAAAAAAGAGTATAATAGTTTTGAAGTGGAGAGAGAGAGAGTGAGACCTGGTAACTTCGTTGTCTCTCTCGAATTCGCTGACTTCAGCGAAGAAGCTTTTCAGAAGCAAATCGTCGTCTGTGACTGTGGATGCGCCTCTCTCTGCCATCGCTACTACCTCGAGAATTTTTATTTTATTATATTTTATTTTATTTCATTTATGTTCCTCTGTCCTTCTGTTTCTCTTCTTTTGGCTTCCACCACCGATTCTGCGACGAGTTGCCTACACAACTCGGTTAATACCAATTACATACTAAATAAATTTTTATATATATTAGTTAAAGTATTTTTACACTATATTTTTATTTTGTTTTTTATTTTTTTATTTTTTTTTTATAAATCATAATAAACAGAAAAAAATTTAAAAGAAAAAACTACAATTATTTTCCATGGTAATTTTATTTTTTAGTTACGTTTATTTTATTTTATTTTTATAGTCATTGAATGAGAATAAATTTTATTAATTAAAGTATATTTTACTTTATAAAAAAGAAAATTTTATCTTATTTTCTTAATTTCTACGAGAAATTAAAAATACAGTAATTTATTATGCTAAATTCATTTTTTCTATATCTTCATCACTATCATAAAAAATATTTTTGACAGGGTAAAATATTAACTTCATTGAAAAAAATAAAAATTGTACAACATTAAAAAAATCACAAGTATAATCATAGACATAACGTTACATGACTTCACTCTTTATCTAAGCGAAGAAACCTCTCCTATAATAGGGAGGCTCTTGAAACAAAATGAATGTGTTTTGTAGAAAAAAAAAAAAGAAAATGAAGAAGAAAATTAAAAATCTTGTGTAGCTCAGATTTTGGTTCATAATTTTCTCTTGCTATTTCTTTCTATGTTTGTCTTCTTCTTTTCTTCATTCCTACGTCTAACACTGTCCACTTGTATTAACAGTGATTCAATCCTTGTAAATTCTGCTCTTAGACAAATCCTTGGCCCTGCTCCAAATGGTTCGTACGTAAATCGAGGGAAAGTTTTGGATGCTTCATCGAATCTTGATTCATTCAATAATAGGAGTTTGCAAATGCAACAGAAGAATAAAACCACCAGGAAGCTAAATGGATTACATATCAACAACAATAATTGACAAAAAAATACTAGTGTAGACTAAGATATTCCAGAAATTTACAGATTTCATTTCTACTACTTGAACAAAAAATGGGATAAATTGTAATCATCAATTTAATGTTTTCTAAACGAGATATTTCGCAAAAAGAAAAATAAATTCCTGCAACAAAACCATAAAAACGCTGTCAGCAGAGAACCAGACAAGCCCCTACCACCAGACCAGAGAATGACTACAACAATTAACTGTTGTTATCATATTGACTGATTGAACTGCATCGTTATTTTGTTCCTAAAAACATTTTCTCTAAATTTCAAAACTTGAAATACATGGTTTAAAAGAGTAGACCCATCATTGTGAAGGATTCTAGGGAAACCAGCATCCATTTTTTTTATCAAAATAAAACTTTCACATAAGTAGCTTTCTACTTTGAGGCTCTGTCCATATTATTTGCTCAGATGCATTACAAGCCACACTGAAGTAACAGCTGAAATAGTTGTAGCAGTAACTTAAGAGGAAGGCTTTGGCATACCTTCTTTTGCCAATCATGATCCCTCCAACATATAAACATACATGAAAGACTCACATCTATGCACTACATTTTGCTGCATTTATAACGCAATGTAAAAAACCAACATGCTTCTCATTTTAAACTTTTTTTTTTCCTCCTCTGAAATGCATGGTTCTTTTAAATTAAAAATGACAAATAAATGCAAATACATGCTTGAAAATGTGGTAACCTGCCTTCATCGGTTGTTCTATATCTTAAGCTTGAGTGTCAATGCAGCAACAACTACAGTGAAGAAGCTACTACTCTAAATAATCCAAAACATTGTCAATGCAACTGCAGTAGGAACTAATTGAACAAACAAAATCAGTTTATTATTATTAAGACAGGAATGTAGGAAGAAAAATCATGAGGATGGTACTACCCTCAGCCAATAGGCTGATCCCTCATACACCCAACCTATACTAAATATTCCTAACCATCTTCATGATATTAAAAAAGAAAAAACCTCTTTTACAAGAATAACAGCAAAAAGGAGCACCAAGAAAATCATTTAACATTGGAGTAACAAGACAGTGAAACTCGAAACAAGAAAGGAACATAACAAAGAACCATAGTAAAAGGAGCAAGATGGTAATTGAGAGCAAATGAATGATCAACAGCACAACCAATCCCATGCTGCAATATCTGCAAAAAGGAATTCATTCCTCTTCAGCGTTAAGTTGTCTTCCAGGCAGCTTCTAATGTTTCCAATTGCAAACTAAAATGCTGAGGTCACCTCATGGA
>CATIWK010427977.1:0-16268 GCA_949634005.1 Mallotus japonicus
AACTCTGTTTTAACAGACAGTAAGGTCACAGTACCAACTCCTCCTCCTCCTTCTTCTCCTCCTCCTCTTCGCTGCCTCTCATCAAATTCCCTTTTTACCCTCCTCTCCAATTCCAGCTCACAACCTCTCCTACCAATCGAATCAGTACATCGCTCGATTTTTTTTTATTATATTAGAGCCAATATCGTCGCCGCCGCCGTGATCGATCTAATTCTCCGATTGGCAAATCCGTAATTACACCCAAAAGCTGGGTGCGAATCAGTCCCGGTCTCACCCCCGGCACGGCGTGGGACTCTGGTTCTTTTTCCGTTCCGATAATGTCCCTCGCACCCATACCCTTCACTACCTAGAACACCACTCTCAACAAGCCTTCACGCGGCACGCTCCGTCGACGGCAACTCCTCATTCTTATATGGAACCTTCTAACCCCAATTCTCCTCCTGCTCCATCTTCTTCTTCTTCCTCTACTGGTTCTCATTCCAATTCTGCCACTACTCTTCAAGAAGAACCTGAATACCTCTCGCGTTATCTTGTTATTAAACACTCCTGGCGTGGTCGATATAAGAGGATTTTGTGTATTTCAAATGCTTCGATTGTTACTTTAGACCCTAATTCTCTCTCTGTTACGAATTCTTATCATGTTGCCACTGATTTTGATGGCGCTTCTCCGATTGTTGGTCGTGGTGATGAGAATTTGAATACTAATAGTGAGTTTAATTTGAATGTCAGAACTGATGGCAAAGGTAAATTTAAAGGGATGAAGTTTTCTTCTAAATTTAGGGCCAGTATTTTGACTGAATTGTACAGAGTAAGGTGGAATAAGTTAAGTCCTGTCGCTGAATTCCCCGTCTTGCATCTTAAGAGAAGGAATGGCGATTGGGTCCCTTATGTAAGTGTTAAATTTTGAACCTTATTTGATTTTGGTATGTGCTTGACTGCTGTAATTAATGAGCATGTATAGTGTATTTCGAATTTGAAGTTTTGATGGGAGCATTTTATTTGTTTGTTAGTTAGTGTTATGACACATGCTAAAGTTTTAGACTTTCTTTGATTTTGGTTTGTGCTGCTGCATTTTGTTTGTTATTGAGTTGGTATGTGTATGTGGAATTAATGTTGCGCTGAAGCAAGTAGAAAATAGAAGTTATTTTCTTTTAAAAAGGGGAAATTTTGGAATCGATTTAGTATTCTAGTGAGGAGTATCTTCATCAATATGTATTACTTATTGCTTTTGCTTTTCTTTTTCTTTTTAAGGGTCAGTGTCACTCTAACTAGGTTTATATTTCTTCATTACCTTTTGATCATGGAAGCAAAACCCAATTTTTAACTGTCCTCAAGTTACTTGTAGTTTTCTAGAGCTTTTACCATTGAATTTCTGTGTAGATATTTATGATAACTTATTTAGCCAAAGGAGGACACTGCAAAATATTAAACTTGCTCCTGCTATAGATGCACCATTCTTTTTTTTTTGAATTAGATTAGCTTATTATGATATTTGGTTTGGCAACTGTTCATTTGTGCAGAAATTAAAAGTTACTTATGTTGGAGTTGAACTGATTGATTTAAAATCTGGGGATTTACGCTGGTGCTTGGATTTTAGAGATATGAATTCACCTGCCATTATACTCCTTTCTGATGCTTATGGAAAGAAAGCAAGTGATTATGGAGGTTTTGTCCTTTGCCCTTTGTATGGAAGAAAATCTAAAGCCTTTCAAGCTGCTTCAGGGACAACAAATGCTGCAATTATCTCAAACTTGGTAAGAATTGCTTCTTTAACTATAAATTCATACTCTTTATGTTGAAGTCATTTTCTGGTATGTATAAAAGTTGCTTGTTTCATATGACACAAAATTTCTGTATTGTGCCATATGCCTATCTGATTAGTTGGCTACTGTATAACATGTTTTGCATTGACTTTAGAAATAACCTTGAATGTGCTTTTGCAGACTAAAACCGCCAAGTCTATGGTTGGTGTATCATTATCTGTGGACAGTTCTCAAACCCTGAATGTACTAGAGTACATAAGGCAAAGAGGTATCTAGTAATCTGTTACCTGTATCTGTCCCTCTGATTAAATCTTGTTCTTCATTATTTTTGTTTTCTGATCAAATAATTATTTATTTACTCATTAAACACAGCAAAGGAGGCAGTTGGAGCAGCAGAAACTCCTTGCGGGGGTTGGTCTGTAACACGGTTACGTTCTGCTGCTCATGGAACTCTAAATGTTCCTGGATTGAGTTTGGCAGTTGGCCCAAAAGGTGGACTTGGAGATCACGGTGATGCTGTCTCCCGTCAACTGATACTGACAAAGGTTTCGCTTGTGGAAAGGCGCCCAGAAAATTATGAGGTAAGTTGATGAGAGATTGCATGATGTGTGGATCAAGATAGATACTATAATAGTCATACCCATTGTGCATTTGTGCTTGCCTTATATCTGAGATTTCTGCTTAATGCATTTCCTGTGAATAGAATTTACATCAGTGAAAGTTTTTTGTTTCAGTTGTATTTAATTTATGTATCAATATTTTGTGATGTGTTGTGTATTCCATATAAAATTCTAAGTATATTGATTAGATGTCTGCAGGCTGTTATCGTTCGTCCTTTATCTGCAGTAAGCTCACTTGTTCGATTTGCTGAGGAGCCCCAAATGTTTGCTGTTGAGTTCAATGACGGGTGCCCTATCTATGTGAGCATGATTGCCTTTATTTTGAAATCCAGATTTACTGTGGCATAGAGTTTCTAATATATTAGCAATTTCTAATAATTTTGGCATGAATATAGGTTTATGCAAGCACTTCTCGCGACAGCTTACTTGCAGCAGTTCGGGATGTGTTGCAAACAGAAGTAGGTATATCTGTTCCCTGTTGGATATTGATAGGTTTTATGGCAAGTAAAAATACATTGAAATATGATGGTGCATGTCATCACATTTGCTGTGATTGTCACTTGATCAGCCTATCAGTTTACCATTAGTACAAATATTTGATAGGAAGTTCAACATGTAATTTTTGAGGTCTACATATGCAGGGTCAGTGCCCGGTACCTATATTACCTAGGCTGACAATGCCTGGTCATCGTATTGATCCTCCTTGTGGGAGAGTGCATCTACTAGTAGGACCACAACGTCCTATTGCTGATATGGAGAGTGCATCCATGCATTTGAAACACTTAGCTGCAGCTGCTAAAGATGCTGTTGCTGAAGGTGGTTCACTTCCTGGTTCAAGAGCTAAGTTGTGGCGTAGAATTAGGGAGTTCAATGCTTGTATTCCATATAGTGGAGTTCCTCCTAACATTGAAGTGCCTGAGGTGACTTTGATGGCCTTGATAACAATGCTTCCAGCTACACCAAATCTTCCTCCAGAATCCCCTCCCTTGCCATCTCCTTCTCCTAAAGCAGCTGCTACAGTTATGGGTTTCATTGCATGTTTGCGTAGATTATTGGCTTCAAGAACTGCAGCTTCACATGTAATGTCCTTTCCTGCTGCTGTTGGAAGAATAATGGGCTTACTTAGAAATGGTTCCGAGGGTGTAGCAGCTGAAGCTGCGGGGCTTGTTGCAACTCTGATTGGTGGTGGTCCAGTGGATCCAAGTTTATTAGCAGATTCTAAAGGGGAGAGGCATGCCACAATAATGCACACAAAGTCCGTGTTGTTTGCACATAATGGTTATGTTATTATCCTTGTCAACCGATTGAAACCCATGTCTGTATCACCTTTATTATCAATGGCTGTTGTTGAAGTTCTTGAGGCTATGATATGTGAACCACATAGTGAAACTACCCAGTACACGGTGTTTGTTGAATTATTACGACAAGTAGCTGGTTTGCGGCGTCGCCTATTTGCATTGTTTGCTCATCCTGCTGAAAGCATAAGGGAAACAGTTGCTGTGATCATGCGTACTATTGCAGAAGAAGATGCAATTGCAGCAGAGTCTATGCGCGATGCTGCATTGCGTGATGGTGCCTTGCTGAGGCATCTGTTGCATGCTTTTTACCTTCCTACTGGTGAGAGACGTGAGGTTAGTAGGCAACTTGTTGCTCTTTGGGCTGATTCTTATCAACCAGCTCTAGATCTATTGTCTAGGGTTCTACCTCCTGGGCTCGTTGCTTATTTGCACACACGTTCTGATGGAGTTCAACTTGAAGATGCTAATCAAGAAGGTTCACTAATCAGTAGGAGACAGAGACGGTTATTGCAGCAGCGGAGAGGTCGTCCAGGGAGAGGAATTACATCTCAAGATCCCTTTTCTTCTGTTAATAACAATGAAGTTGCTGATCCGGTGAGACAGGCAAATGCTGGTGGTCTTAAAGCATCAGATAGCCATCAAAAATCTGCTGTGGATTCACATTCTGGACAACCTTATACTGCTCATACCGTTGAAAATTTGAACAGTGATATTCATTCTGTAGGGATGCCACAAAATGACCTTTCACTTCATTCTGCTGATACACCTTCAGCCAGCATACTTGATGATGCAGAACCTAGTGCTTCTAATACAGTTGATTCTGACACTCATGTGTCTAGTTTTCAGAACACAGGCCTTCCAGCTCCTGCACAGGTGGTTGTGGAGAACACTCCTGTGGGTTCCGGTCGGTTACTGTGTAATTGGCATGAATTTTGGCGAGCTTTTAGTCTTGATCACAATCGTGCAGATCTAATCTGGAACGAGCGCACTAGGCAAGAACTTAGGGAGGCTTTGCAAGCTGAGGTTCATAAACTAGATGTTGAAAAGGAACGCACTGAAGATATTGTTCCAGGAGGGGCTACTCTGGAGATGATGACTGGGCAAGATAGTGCGCCTCAAATATCTTGGAACTATTCTGAGTTCTCTGTGAGCTATCCTAGCTTGTCCAAAGAAGTGTGTGTAGGTCAATATTATCTGCGTTTGCTGCTTGATAGTGGCAGCAGTGGCAGGGCACAGGATTTTCCACTGCGTGATCCTGTCGCTTTCTTTAGGGCATTATATCATCGGTTTTTATGTGATGCAGACACAGGGCTTATAGTAGATGGTGCTGTTCCTGATGAACTGGGTGCATCTGATGATTGGTGTGATATGGGAAGATTAGATGGTTTTGGAGGAGGGGGAGGCTCTTCAGTAAGGGAGCTTTGTGCAAGAGCAATGGCCATTGTCTATGAACAACACTACGATACAATAGGTCCATTTGAGGGTACTGCACATGTTACAGTTCTTTTGGATAGGACAGATGATAGAGCCTTGAGGAATCGTCTCCTCCTTCTTTTGAAGGTACACTAATGTTTTTTCTCCCTTTTTTTGGCAAGTTCTTTTTTCTTCAGGTGATAGATTATGTTTTTTTGCATTGTTTTCTCAATTTTCCCCTTTGTGTCACCTTTTGCTGGCTATTCATTTGACATGGTTGTTGAATAATGTGATTTAAACACGTGATAAATTCTCTGCATGCATTTGTATGGATGAGTTTGTGCATGTGAGAGAGAGGGAGAGTAGGAGGGCTGGAATTTCTGGCCTTCTCTTTTGTCACGTCAATTTTCTATGTGTGAGAGATACTGTAGTTTTAATGCAGTAAACTTGTGCTCTCAAATTAGGACAATATAAAACTGATCCAGTTAATGGCACCGGCTACAAACTTGGATAGACTTTTGACTAGTATTATTACCCCAATCATGGAATTAATGTGGTAGTTTGATTATTAATATTTATTACTGCAGGTTTTAATGAAAGTTCTGTCTAATGTGGAGGCTTGCGTTTTGGTTGGAGGTTGTGTATTAGCTGTTGATTTGCTGACAGTGGTTCATGAAGCTTCAGAAAGGACTGCTATCCCTTTACAATCTAACCTGTTGGCTGCTACTGCCTTTATGGAACCACTTAAAGAATGGATGTTTATAGACAAGGATGGTGCAGAGGTTGGACCTGTCGAGAAGGATGCCATCAGAAGGTTTTGGTCAAAGAAAGCAATTGAGTGGACAACAAAGTGCTGGGCATCTGGGATGGTAGAATGGAAGAGATTACGTGATATTCGTGAACTTCGTTGGGCATTGGCTGTTCGTGTTCCAGTCCTCACACCATCTCAGGTGTGTTTCATTTAAGCATGGTCTTGATACTTTTCTTCATTGTGGTCATTGGATTTTATAGTCCTGTCTCTGACCAGTGTAACATTTCCATGTGATATTAGAATGTACCTACAGTTGTATGTTTGGGCACTGTTTGTACAATTGTTATTTTTCTGAAATCAGCCATAAAAAGTTGCCAATTATGTGGTTATATTTGTTATTTGAATAATGTTGCTGGTTTAGATTAACTTTCTTGTGCATAGACAACAAATCTTCCTGTTTGTGTGGCTTTTTTGTCACTTTATGTTAGATTACATCTCTTTGTGTTATCCTTTTTATTTGAATATTTTCATCATATATGTTTGTTGGTGGATAATTTAGGTAGGAGATGCAGCGTTGAACATATTACACAGCATGGTGTCTGCGCATTCAGACTTAGATGATGCTGGAGAGATAGTTACCCCAACACCAAGGGTCAAGCGTATCTTGTCAAGTCCTCGTTGCCTTCCGCATATTGCACAGGTAATATCTTTAGAATATGTTTTTTTTTTTTTAAAAGAAATTTTCCCGACTATTAATTCAGTTCCAGCTTTAGTCTATCATCTATTTAAACATGCATCTCTGTGCATGTTATTTTATTCATGCCTTTATGATACTCATGGAGCATTATCGAGAACTTTTCCTGAGCTTTTTTGAAATTTTATTGGAATTTGGAACCCTCTCTTTTAGTCAACTCCAAAGACTTCTACATGGGGAATTGGAAAAAATAAAGAATATGACAGGTGTTACTACCTTTCTTTTTTCTCAAGATCAGATTGAGTGATCCTAGCCTAAAAGGAATGATGTGATTTTTCTCTTAAACATCGCATCTCCTTGTTATTTGAGCATTAGTTTGCAAAGTTGCTACATCATTAATTAAATGCTCATTGACGTAGGCTGTGCTTTCCGGGGAACCAAATATTGTGGAGGCTGCTGCAGCATTGCTGAAGGCTGTTGTTACAAGAAATCCCAAGGCCATGATACGTCTTTACAGCACAGGTGCATTTTACTTTGCCCTGGCATATCCTGGTTCCAATCTGCTATCCATTGCACAACTGTTTGCTGTGACTCATGTCCATCAAGCATTCCACGGTGGTGAAGAAGCTGCTGTCTCCTCATCATTACCTCTTGCAAAACGCAGTGTGTTGGGTGGGCTTCTCCCTGAATCTTTGCTATACGTACTGGAGCGTAGTGGTCCAGCTGCATTTGCAGCTGCAATGGTTTCAGATTCCGACACTCCAGAGATTATTTGGACACACAAAATGCGAGCAGAAAATCTGATTCGTCAGGTATGTAGAAACTTCAAATGAAGTGGGAGCAGTATGTGCTTTATTGGTTTTGTTCATTATTTATGTAAAGGGTATCTCTGAACTAGCATACATGCTGTTCTCCTAAATTGGCACTTGTTTACCCTTATTTTTCCACCAGGTTTTGCAGCATCTGGGCGATTTTCCCCAGAAATTATCACAGCACTGTCATTCTCTATATGAGTATGCCCCCATGCCACCAGTGACATACCCAGAGCTAAGAGATGAAATGTGGTGTCACCGATATTATCTTCGAAATTTATGTGATGAGATTCGCTTTCCAAATTGGCCGATCGTCGAACATGTTGAGTTTCTGCAGTCACTTTTGGTAATGTGGCGTGAAGAGTTAACAAGAAGACCCATGGATCTTTCTGAAGAAGAAGCTTGTAGAATATTAGAGATATCAGTGGAAGATGTCTCAAGTGATGATACCCAAAAGAAACATTCTTTTGAAACTTCTGAGGAGATAACTAGCATATCAAAGCAAATTGAGAATATTGATGAAGAAAAGCTTAAGCGACAATATAGGAAACTTGCAATGAAGTACCACCCTGACAAAAATCCTGAGGGAAGGGAGAAGTTCCTTGCTGTTCAGAAAGCATATGAACGTCTTCAGGTAATTTTACTTGGTTCGCCTGGGATTAGGAATCTATAATAATATATAAAATTGTCCATAGAAATTTATGGTCATGCACATGTGACTTTGTAATTTTGATAATCTTCACAATCTGAATTTGTGGGACTAATATTGTTTGATTCTCTTACTATGGTTATCTGCATGTTGGAATGATCATTCTGATATTCCAGATTGCTAAAATTTTGTTATCTGGATTGATTTTAACTTTCATGGGTGAATCAATTTCAGCTCTCTTTTCTGCTCTGCCAATTTATTTCAAACTGTATTGTTGTTTATAGGCCACCATGCAAGGCTTGCAAGGTCCTCAGCCTTGGAGGTTACTGCTTTTGTTGAAAGGACAGTGCATTTTGTACAGAAGATATGGGAATGTACTGGAACCTTTCAAATATGCTGGCTATCCCATGTTACTTAATGCAGTTACTGTGGATGAAGATGATAACAATTTTTTATCCTCTGATAGAGCGCCTTTGCTTGTTGCAGCATCAGAGCTTACTTGGCTGACGTAAATAACATTCCTACAATTTTTTTGTTTATTCTTCCTTTTTCTATACTGTTTACAGAAATTTCACAGGCTTCACTCCTTCAATTTTACTTGCTGATTCAGGTGTGCATCTTCTTCATTAAATGGTGAGGAGCTTGTAAGGGATGGAGGAATACAACTGCTTGCAACTCTTCTTTCTCGTTGCATGTGTGTAGTTCAGCCAACTACTTCTGCAAGTGAACCGTCTGCCATTATTGTGACAAACGTGATGCGAACGTTTTCTGTTCTAAGTCAGTTTGAGAGTGCCAGGGCGGAGATCCTTGAATTAACTGGACTAGTAAATGACATTGTGCACTGCACAGAACTTGAGCTTGTACCTGATGCTGTTGATGCAGCACTGCAGACTATTGCCCATGTTTCTGTGTCCTCTGGATTGCAGGATGCCTTACTGAGGGCAGGTGTGCTTTGGTAAGTCCACTTTCTCTTTTTCAGTATTTATTTGCTTTGCCTTGTGTATTCTTCATCCGAGCCTTAAATTAGCTGCATGATTGCCATTGGTAATCATATAGAGAGGCTTTTGATGCAATTTTAATCGGTCCTTTGCATAATTTTCAATGTAATACAAATTGGTATTCTTTTTGCTAGACAATCAGACTATTGCCTTATGAAGCGAATTTTTTGGTTAAATTATGATACATTTAAGTCTGAGCCTGCCTTCAGTTAATAGGAGTGCAAGATTGACTTCTGTTTTTCTGCATGATAACAGATTTAAATTACAAAACATTTAATCCCGAAACTCTTTCTCTCTCTTCATTCCCTTCCAACCTAGATTAATGAGGAGGTGACATTCTGGCCAGCACTTATTTTGAGCTCATAACTGTATTCTGGGATATTTTCAATTTCACTTGTGGCTAAATTTCTCTGCATATCTTCAAATTTTCGTCCAGTTCCAATAATTAAGTTAGAATATCAGACATAGATAAATCTTTGGTTTGGTAAGGCAGTTGATCTGCATTTGATTCATGTTTCAATACATATTCAAAATGTGGTTTGCACAGAGAGGTGAATTTATAGGAATTTGAAATAGCTAATCAATAGGCACAAAATCCAATGGAGTAATAATATGAAGTGATGCATGCATAACTACAGAAAGCCTTGAATAGTTCTTTGGCTTGAGTTTTTCTATTTATTTACATTTGAGGATTTTCTTCTTCCTCCTGTTTTGGCATTGAGTTGCCTTTCTTTTGGGGGAGGGGGGAAGACTGCTTCGGGATTTTGTTGTTAGGGTTACTTTCGCCCAGTTCATTTTATTAGATTTTGGTGATCAGTCATTGAATTGCGGTGTCTCATTGTGCCTACTAGAGATGTGGATGCTGCTGTTGCCACTTTTTATTCATTTTGACTGCTGAAATATTTGATTATTTTTCTCTGTTCTTTTAGCAACCTTTTCTCTAAATTATCGTGTCTAAATTTGGTCTTCTAGGTACCTTTTGCCGTTGTTGCTTCAATATGATTCAACTGCCGAGGAATCTGACAAGGCAGAGTCACATGGTGTTGGCTCTAGTGTTCAAATTGCAAAAAATATGCATGCTGTACGAGCATCTCAGGCTTTATCAAGACTTAGTGGCTTGTGCACTGATGGGATTTCAACACCTTATAATGCACCAGCTGCTGATACACTTAGAGCTTTGCTAACTCCTAAACTTGCAAGCATGTTGAAAGATCAAGTGCCAAAAGACCTACTGTTAAAATTAAACACAAACTTGGAGTCGCCAGAGGTAAATGCTGTAGTTGTTTTGAAAAAAAAAAAAGAGAAACATCTTGTGGTTAACATTTTACATTGTTGCATGATAAGCTGCCTGCTTATTTCACATATTTGTGCTGGCATTTGGTAAACCATCCATTCATATCCTTCCTGGATTGACTGTTAGATTGAAATCTCTTTGATTTCGGAGAAAATGTTGTGGTTTTTCGTTTTTACTTTATGTAATAATGATGAGGTAATATGCATTAGTTATCAGGCTTGCATTTCCTTTTAGTTCTCAGGCTTGCATTTCCTTTTATGATTTATGAATGTTGCAGCTGGACTTGGATGTTTTTGGTATAGAATCTTGATGGAACCAAACACATGCCGTTTGAGGGTTTTTATCGAAATGTTTATGGGCAAAGAATAGCATATGAAGAAGAGGAAACAGAAAAAAGAAACTTTATGTTATGAAACGTCGATATTCTCTTTTCTCTATTGCATGCTTTGGATATCTCTAAAAACCACTGGTCATTCAAGATTTACTAATTGTTTCTACTGAAGAAACAACCTTTCATGAATGTACGGAATGTGTGTATTTGAAGCCTTTGTATGTAGTTTTATTTGACTGTTGAGGGCCTCGCTCCTAGTTTTATTCAACTGCTGAAGGTTTCCCAAGTCCTGAAAGTCCCAACTTCATCAAGCCATGCCATTACACGGGCCTTAAGGATGGTGCTTAGTGAGAACATATTTGAATAATTCTATTCTATAAATGGGAAAAGAATGGTTGAATAATCTCTCTTAAATATAGTCTGTGTTGACATATATTCTTTTCATTTTTGTTATAGTTGCCAGCATGAATATTTTGTCTCAATTAACATCCTTATTTTTAAATGCTTGTGACTGTAGATTATCTGGAACTCTTCAACTCGAGCAGAATTACTGAAATTTGTTGATCAGCAACGTGCGAGCCAGGGGCCTGATGGTTCTTATGACTTGAAAGATTCACAAAAGTTTTTGTATGAGGCACTGTCCAAAGAACTCTTTATTGGCAATGTTTACTTGAGGGTCTATAATGATCAGCCAGAGTTCGAGATCAGTGAACCAGAAGCATTCTGTGTTGCTCTAATTGATTTCATATCATATCTAGTGCGAAACCAATTTGCTGCAGTTTCTGATGCTCAGACTAAGCTTGATTCGAGCAGCTCATCTCTTGAGACATCAGAGATTCAAAACAGTGCTGCAGATGAATCCATAAATGGGCATGTGCCCGATGATTCATCAACACTCCCAGATGGAAAATCAACAGATAAAGAAGAGTTGGAGTTGGTCAAAAACCTAAAATTGGGTTTGACATCACTTAAGGTACGTTACTCCCATACTCTTATTGACTTGTTATTGGACATTTATTTCTGACACTTTTCCTTTTAATCAACAGAACTTACTGACAAACAATCCAAATTTGGCGTCCATATTTTCTTCTAAAGAGAAGCTACTGCCTCTCTTTGAATGTTTTTCTGTACCTGTTCCACCAGAAAGCAACATTCCTCAACTCTGCCTTGGTGTTCTGTCTCTTCTGACTACATATGCTCCTTGTCTGGAGGCTATGGTTGCCGATGGGTCCAGTCTTCTCCTTTTGCTACAAATGCTTCACTGTGCTCCAAGTTGCCGTGAAGGGGCTCTTCATGTTCTTTATGCTCTGGCTGGCACTCCAGAACTTGCTTGGGCAGCTGCCAAGCATGGTGGAGTTGTGTACATACTGCAACTTCTCTTGCCTTTGCAAAGTATTGACTTTTTTCCTTTATCCTACCTGCTTAACTGTTTCAAAATAACATCTCACTTATTATGTAAATGGTGATGTGCAGAAGATATTCCCTTACAGCAGAGAGCAGCAGCTTCCTCTTTGTTGGGGAAGCTTGTTGGACAACCAATGCATGGACCCAGAGTTGCAATAACACTGGCAAGGTTTCTGCCAGATGGCCTGGTATCAGTTATCAGGGATGGCCCAGGTGAGGCTGTTGTATCTGCACTTGAGCAGACAACAGAGACACCAGAGCTTGTATGGACCCCAGCAATGGCAGCATCTTTATCTGCACAAGTTGCTACTATGGCATCTGACTTGTACCGTGAACAGATGAAAGGACGTGTTGTTGATTGGGATGTTCCTGAGCAGGCTTCTGGACAGCAGGAAATGAGAGATGAACCGCAGGTATCATATGCTACATGTTGCTACCAGATTAGTCTTAAAATGCTTGTAGAGAATTATGCAGGCAACTTAAAATTTCATGTTTATGTAGGTTGGTGGAATATACGTCAGGCTGTTCCTTAAGGATCCCAAATTTCCTCTTAGAAATCCGAAGAGGTTTTTGGAAGGGCTGCTGGATCAATATTTGTCGTCGATTGCTGCCACACATTATGACGCACAAGCTGTTGATCCTGAGCTTCCTTTACTTCTTTCTGCCGCATTGGTTTCATTACTGCGAGTGCACCCTGCACTTGCAGATCATGTTGGATATCTCGGATATGTTCCTAAACTTGTGGCAGCTGTAGCATATGAAGGAAGAAGAGAAACAATGTCATCAGACGAGGTGCAAAATGGCATTTATGTAGATAAAACATATGAATCTGATGATGGAACTGCACCTCCTGCACAAACTCCACAAGAACGTGTGCGTCTTAGTTGTTTGCGTGTCCTGCATCAACTTGCAGCAAGTACAATATGTGCTGAGGCCATGGCAGCAACTAGTGTGGGAACACCACAGGTGTGTTTCATAATTTCTCTTCTTAATTCTTTTTGCTGATGTAGACAATAAGATGGTTAATTAAGGTAAATGATCAAGTTTGCTTCTCTCCGCACGGAGGGAACTGTCTCTGATCAAGCGTATATTGAGGAATTGGTCAAATGCTCATTGGCATGAAATTGATTGTAGTAGTTAGTCTTCATCATTCATATAAAATTCTCCGTTTATCATTCAAGTCTCCAGATGAATCAGGCTTGAATTTACATTAATTTTTCCCTCACTTCTGTATATGTGGATTCTAAATGCTTAATTCAGTAGGCAATTTTGGATTTTATGAAATCTCAAATCATATTGAGAGAGATATGTGGCTTATTCCTATTATTTTTATTTTATATATATATTTTTTTGTTTTTAGGTTGTTCCACTTCTCATGAAAGCTATAGGATGGCAAGGTGGGAGCATATTAGCCCTTGAGACATTAAAACGAGTTGTAGTTGCTGGAAATCGTGCACGGGATGCACTAGTTGCACAAGGACTCAAGTAAGTTTTTTTTTTTCCCGTCAGTTTGGGAGGGCAACTAGCCCTGCTAACCTACCATCAGAGTGTTTATTTCCAGTGTGCTTCAGCATGCACCTTGCTGATGCTAGTTTATTAGTTCCTGTTAATAAATCTGAAATAGTAGAAACAAGCATTCTCCAACACATATCTGAATTCATGTATAGTTCGAATGCAAAAAAAACAGTTCATAAATGACACTGGAGAATTCAAGGGTCAGATGGTAAACATTTCGGAAATGAAAATTCTGCAGCACCATAATAAACATGGCCAAAGATTGAACATGCAGAACTTTTTAAGTTTGAAATAATGCTACTATACCATTTGAACTTTTCATTTTCGTTTGCTAATGGCAACATGGTGGAGAGAGAAAGGGGATGAAGTATGGAATTTTGATCTTTCAATTCGAAAGCTTCACTCTTTGAAAATTGAATTTATTAATGCATTGAGAATTATAATTTCAAGAATCCTTTCTTATGTTGGGAAAATTTTATTTGAATAATTCAGGGTTGGTCTTGTGGAAGTACTTCTTGGCCTTCTTGACTGGAGGGCTGGTGGAAGGAATGGACTTTGCTCTCAGATGAAGTGGAATGAATCAGAAGCATCTATTGGCCGGGTGCTTGCAATTGAGGTTATTTTTTAATCATAATTGTTATTACATTTTCTTTTTCTGCATATTTGTCAGGCTTTCCAGTTGATATTCTGTTTAAATTGACTTGATGATGTCCATTATTATTTAAATTTAGTTTTATGGATCCCTACTTTAGTTGAATTTGTTGAATGCTAGCGCATGCTTTAGGGTTCAATTCAAACTTCCAATAGATAATACTCCATTTGGGTTAAAAAAAAAAAAAAGGGCCAACAACACTTAATTTTGATGCCAAGTCTGCGATCATTCTCATTGAAGGAAGTAAAGACACATAACAGAACAAATTGCTGGTTCATGAAACATCTATTAGCAGTTGAATTTTCTTTCCCTGATATCTTATTTTGGCTATTGGGCAAATTCATTGTTGCCTTAAATTTAAATTAGCTTTTATAATGAGAAATTAGTACGTTCTTTCTAATGACCAAAACATAGATTCCTTTGCCAGATGAGTAACTCGTTTTATATTCAAACATGCTAAGCTGTGATTACTTGTTTTGAAATATGATGGAGGTCATTCCCTGCGGTTATTTCATGAGTTACAAAATAATAACATGATTGTGCTATCCAGGTTTTGCATGCATTTGCAACAGAAGGAGCACACTGTAATAAAGTGCGTGAGATATTAAATGCCTCTGATGTAAGTATCAATCTATCCTCCTCAAGTTTTTGATTTTCAAATTGTACTTCTGGACTTGTCCATGGATACCATTAGAGTAGCACTGCCATCTGTGCCTATCTTCCATCAGTCCTATAGTTATTTATGATGTAGGAGCACACACATGATGATATTTACCACAACTGTTGAATTCCTATTTGCAGGTTTGGAGCGCCTACAAAGACCAGAAACATGATCTCTTCCTTCCTTCAAGTGCTCAATCTGCTGCTGCAGGAGTTGCTGGTCTAATTGAGAATTCTTCATCTAGACTTACATATGCCCTTACAGCGCCCCCACCACAATCTGCTCAAGCAAGACCCCATGCAACCACCGCATCCGACTCAAATGGGAGGCAGGATCCGTTTTCATAGAAGTGGAAGTATTGACCCAGTAGTTTAGAAAGCATTATACCTTTCTGTATAGTCTGTGTACAGCTTTCTTACCTTTTCAACCTTTTTTTTTTTCCTTCTTGTGTTTACTTGCTCCACAAACGACCTCAGGTTTGAGTTTGGCAACTGAGGCGGCATTTGCCATTTTGAGAAATTTGTAAGGGGAAATTTTCATGTATAGTGCAAAATATTTGTATATTGATTCGGCAATTGTTATATTTGCGATAAATGGGTGAGGTGATTTTTGTGTGAGGTCAACTTTAGCTTTCCTTACTTTCCTTTTATCTTGAACGAAATTGTACTTTTATTCTTTCAAATTTTTGTATGCATCATAACCCATGTGAGCAGGCAACGATGTATCAAAAATCAAATAAATGATGTCAACTGTGAAGTTTACTTTGATCGTAGTTGAGCAGTAGCCAACAACAGCAGCTAGCTTGAAATGTACTAGCAGAAAGCACTGTAAACCTAGTTGCTTAAGCTCGTGCTGCATGTGCAAGAGACTTTAGGATTACGATGGTATGGCAGCAATTACAAACATAACGTGTGATCTGCAATATGAACACTGCTCGGACTCCATATTGGCTTTACAGCAATCATGGTTTAGTTTATGTAGGAATGGAGTTCAAGTTTGAGTATCATAGCATCGGATAAATTGAGTTCATGTGGATATTTCATTTTTGAAATCTTTATGCATTCAACATTACATTTCAATTAAATTTGCTTATGCTTGGATATAAAATTGTCAAAAGTTTATGTACAATTGAACATTTTCAGTATTCCATAAAATTGCCAATTAAATTTCAATTTACTACAATTTCCATTGCGATCCGATTTGATTTAAATTTAACAAACCCCTCATTTGCTTCGAAAATTTCAACTCAGAAATATTTCATATCCGCCATTATTATACTAAAATACGATTGATCAATAGCTGAAACTCTTTATACATCCGTTGCTGACAATTGAAGAAGACTCGTATTCGTATACTCTTGTTCAGAATTGCTTCAATTCATTTGATATCATTGAGAGTCTCAAAATGAAATAA
>CATIWK010428041.1:0-14087 GCA_949634005.1 Mallotus japonicus
AACTTTCCATATTAGAGCCAAGGTCGTGCCAACATTTTAGCTTTTGGGTGGTGTTTTTAACATCTAGAATAGTATGGTATGTATAGTTTTGTGAATATGGGCATATCCATATGTGTATATATTTTAGTTATAAGTGGATAAATATGTTGTTAGGTTAATATATGTATGTTTAATACACTAACTCTTGTTAATAGAATGCTGAAAATGAGACTTATGAGTATGTTTTCTTCTTGATGAGCTATTGAAAATTTTAGTGTTGAGTTTCATCTGGATTGGGGTGTTACAAAGAACTTTGATTCCTTATTGACAAAGAGTTTATCAATTTCCCCATTTATATCTCTAAATTATGGATAAAAAAAGAGTGATTCTTGAACATGAGCTGAGTGTCTTGGTACATCTGCTCAAATCTCCTTCCAACCTCTTTGTTGCTTCATCTTGTTGGTTGATTTTTGTGGACATCACATCCATGAACTTCCCCAACTTGCTCTCTAAAGAAGTCCCTGAAGATGAACCCTTATCTTGAAAATTAGATTGGTGATGTTGTGCATTCTAACCTCCAAAACCTGGTGGTGCTTGTGGCCTTCACTGGTTATTTCCTTGATTGCTCCAGGAGAAATTAGGATGATTTCTCCAACTTGGATTGTAGGTATTTCTATGCACTTGGTTCTGCTGTCCTTTGAAGTTGTTCACATTCTCCATTGACAGTCCTTGCATCATTGGCATTCAATAGTTGGATGTCCACCCTGGCACAATTCACAAGAAGCAGATAAGTTAGAAATTGTATTAACACTCATTTTGTCCATCCTCTTGGATAAAGCATCCAACAACTTTGCATTAAGCATTGTCAAGCTATCAACTTCAATTGCTCCCCCTCTCTTTGGAATAGTCCTCTCACTAGACCAAAGGCTTTGGATGTTAGCCATCTTTTCAAAAAGCTCCAAGGCATCTTTAGGAGTCTTGGACATGATAGTTCCTCTAGCTGAGGCATCTATGTTCACTCTGACTGTAGGGCTGACTGCTTTGTACAAAGACTACACCAAATCCCATGAAGGAATTAGCTGTGGTGGACACTGTCTCTGAAGATCCTTGAATCTATCCCAGCATTCATAGAAGCTCTCATATTCTCTTTAATAAAAAGAGTTGATATCGTTTCTGATTTTGAGTACTTTGGCTAGTGGAAAGTACTTATTAAAGAAAGCTGTAAAAAGTTCTTGCCATGTGTTTATAGAGTTAGGTGGCAAGCTAGTGAACCACCTCTTGGCTTTATCCATCAAAGAAAATGGAAAGAGGATAAGCCAAATTACTTCTGGTTCCATTCCATTCCTTTAAAGGTTAAGCAGTATTCCAAAAATCGGGTCATATGGCCAACCAGATCCTCATGTGGCAATCCACTGAACTGTGAGTTCTGTATCATCTGGATCATGGCGGGTTTAATTTCAAAATGGTTTGCTGCTACCACCGGCCTCACAATTGGATTCTGATCACTTTGGACATTGGGACTCACAAAGTCCCTCATAGTTCTCTAGCCATTCTATGCTACATGCTCTTCCACAGGTAGGTCTCTTACTTCATTCCCTCCATTCATCCTGTCTCTATTCTGTCTTCTCCATCTACGAACAGTTCTTTCAAGCTCTAAATCAAGTGGTATTAACTGGACTCCTTGTCAAGTTACACCATATGTTGTGTGCATACACTAACATAAGTTCATGTAAAAACCACACATAATCACTTCACAAACTAAAAGAAAGTTTAAATCAAACAACACAAAATTCTCAACAATATCAATTTTGGCAATCCCTGACAATGGCACAAAAAACTTGATACGGAGTTCACAAGTATACGGAATCATACAAGTAGTAATTAAATATCGATCCACAGAGATTGCAAATTGAGTATTGTAATACTAATTATGTTTGTTTGTTTAAACAAAGAAAAATGGTGTTTTCAATTAAACTAAAATTAAACAAAAGAAATCTGAATTAAATAACAATCAATTTAAAGAGCTAAGGTTCTTATTACTAATTAAACCGTTTCTTAAGATCAATTAATTCCTAAGCCATACCTAACCTTAATCCAATTTGAAGGCATCTAAAGAATCATAGGCTTTCCTTTCGAATAACCCTATAATTAACCAAGTAGATTGACATCTTAGATTTATAGCTCTCACTTGCTAAGTGCTCGATTAACCCGATTTAAAGTTCCAACCTTTTAATTAATATTAGTCACTTTAATGTCTCTCAACTAAGAAAGCATATAACAAGTTATTGTCTATATCCAATGGAACCTATCTCTTGATCCAGTTTCATTGTGTAGATTCAATCCAAGGGTTATCAATCCTATGAAGACATTAAGTTCAACAACAACCAAAGGATTTAGATTAATGGCTTAGGTTTAATTGCAATAGTTACATGGTTGAATTGTAATAAGAACCCTAACAAAGAGTTTAGCTACTCATGTTAATTATCAGAGAAAGAGATGAAGAATAGAAGAAAATAAACATCATCATTAATCAAAATAGAGTTAAACAATATCAAAATCACAAGAGAAACCCCCTGGAATAGCAGGCCTATTGATCTTCAATCCTCTTACTCAATCTCAAACTTAACATGAACAAAACTAGTCTTTGTTCTCTCGAAAATGATAAAAGAAAAATGTAATATGAAAATAGAAAAAATGACATAATTTTTTGTTTCTGGAGGCTACATATATAGAAAACCCTAACCTCTAGCCCTAGATTGTTTCCTTGTGAAATCTCCATCATATCCCTCAAGATCAGCAATAAAACTTTAAGTTTGAATTTTTTATCAGCAGGTCGCATGGTCTTGTGCATTTTATGCGTGGCTGTGCACAGCTTCTTTTCCCATGATTAGCTCTAATCAGCTTTAAATGCTTCTTGCTTGCTCCTTTGACTCTTCCATAACCTTCATAAGCCCCATGCAACTTTCCTTTACTGTTCTTTGACCTTACATGCATAAAAATAACCAAAAACATTAAAAATAAACAAACACACAAATCATGCACACATACACTTACCTAAACAAAAACTCAACACAAAGCACACAAATGCAACTAAAAGGATACCTAATCCAATCACAATGAGTGCTTAAGATAATTCATTTTTCACACTCATCAATTGCCATGTAAAAAGGTACTGGATATGTCTAATTGCTTCATGGGCCATTATACACGGTGATAAGAGCAATGATGACTTGTATGGTAGTGGTTTTAATCACCGAGCTATAAGTGTCAGTGTAATTAACACCAAAATTTTAAGTAAAGCCTTTCGCCACAAGTCTAGTTTTGTATCTCTTAATTGTACCATCTGCTCTGCGTTTGATCCGATACAACCATTTATTTGCAATGATGTTGGCTTGAGGTGGTTTGAGAACTAAAGTCCAAGTGTTGGTGGTATAAGAAGCTTACATTTCCCAATCCATGGTTGTTTTCCATTCATTATATCTACTGGCAATAGAGGAGGATGGTTCAAGATAAAGATAATTCAGGTTGTGGGTTGTGGATTGAGCAAGAAGTGCACGACGATTTAGGTTTGGGCATAGAGTCATTGGGTGTGTACATTGGGGAGGTGGAGCGGGAGGTGATAAGTTTCGGGAAGATGTGTTGTTGTAATCCGTAAAATCAACAACAAGGTTGAGGCCAATAGAATTTGTTAGGATTTGGTTGGGTTGATGATGATGAAGAATAGTGGGTGATGAGGATAGGTTCGGAGATAAGATAAGGGGAGATGAAGGTGTAGGAGATAAGGTTATTGGGTTTGTTGTGAATGGGGAGGTATTGTGAAACATAGAGACATGAAATGATGTGGGAGGTGGAGAGAGAAGTAAGGGGGGAGCTATTTGTGTTGGAGTAGGACTATGAGAAGGATCAAGAGTGGACATACCTGAATTACAGATTGAAGCATAGTGTATGAGCCAAAGCATCGAGTTGGGTATGGATGGAACCATGGTGTGGGTTTGGTTTTAAAATGTGAAACATTGCTTATCAAATTTTGCACGTCTAATAATGTAAATTTTATCTTGGGCAATGTCTAAGCAATCATAGCCAACATGATTATGAGAATGGCATAAATAAACACATTGTTGGCTACGATAAGAAAAATTGGCTTTGTTATAGGGGTAGAGACAAAGATAAATGGCACAGCCAAAAATTTTAGTGTCTTCATATTTGGGTGACTTATTGTATAATTTTTGGAATGGGGATTTATTTTACAAAATAGGAGTGGGCATATTATTAATTGAATTAATGGAAGTGCAAAACGCAAATGACTAAAACCTAAATGAGACTTGTGCATGAGCCAGGAGTGTTAATCCTGTGTCTACAATATGACGTATTTGAGCTATGAAAGCCCATTTTGTTCATGGGTGTAAGGACAAACTATCCTATGAACAATACCAACAGTGTTAAAATATTTATTCAATTTTTAAAATTCGCCACCCCAATCGGAGTGAAAAGCCTGAATTTTGGTATGAAATTGTCATTGAACATAGGCTTCAAATTTGAGAAAAGTAGAATAAACATCACTCTTATTTTTTAGAAAGAAAATTCATGAAAAACGAGTGTAATCATCAATAAACATAGCAAAATAGCAATATCCATTAAATGATAAAATAGGGGAGGGACCCCAAACATCCAAATGCACTATTTAAAATGGTGCATTAGAAGTATGTTCAGTAGCATCAAAAGGCAATTTAACTAATTTTCTTAGGTGACAAGAAGAACAAATAAATTTACTAGGTAAAAAAACATTGATGTTATTATTTTTAAGAATGGTAGACACTGTGCGATGATGCGGGTGGCCAAGATGAGCATGCCAATCTGCAAAGGTGGTGGTCTGGGTGTGAAAAGCTTGGCGAAAAGGTGTGGTTGGCAACATATGAAGTCCATTATGGCTACGGCCTTATAATAGGATTGCCTTCATTCATTGATCCTTGACAAAAAAAAAATGGTGATGCCAAAATTCAAAGAAATAACCATTGTCAGATGTAAACTGACTAACTAATAATAAAGATTTGGTGAGTTGAGGAACATGAAGAATATTGTTAAGAGAAAGATTGCTATTAGAAGATAATGAATGTAAAACAGATGTACCAGAATTTGTGATTCGTAATGAGTGTCCATTACCAACCATAATGTGATTCGTACCGCTATAGGGAATAGGATTTATGATCAGTTGAGGGTTAGCAGTCATGTGATTGGTTGCTCCGTTGTTTGGATGCCAGGATTGGAGCTGCGGTGGAGCAGAATATGCAGGTATTGTGGGAGAGAAGTAAGTGACATGAGCTTGCATTTGGGAAGGCATCGAGCGAGCTTCATAACGACGCATGCACCTATCTGCTGTGTGGTTTTGGTACCCACAAATCTGACGAGGTGCAATAAGACAACTAGGTCTGGGGAATTGGGAATTAGGGCGAGTATAATTTTGGATGAATGAAGGTACAAAAGTTGGTGCAGTTGGGCGGTATGGTTGAGGGGAAGGAGTAGATTGGCATGTAACCATGTGGGCTTGGGGTGAAGCATGCATATTTTTTATTAGAATTTCGTGACCCATAAGTTGGCCATGGAGTTCTTGAAAAGAAATCGAATTAGGTCATTGATTCAAGGTGGTGATGATGTTATGAAAATCTGAGCTAAGATTATGGTAAATGATGGCATTAAATTCACATTTGACAAAAGTCTTCCAGTGGTGGATAGTTTATCAGCCAATAACTTCACTTTTTGCAGGTATTGAGTGACAGTGAAGTTGTTTTTCTTTAATTCTTGCAACTCTATGTGAATTTGTAGCTGTTGATTCTAAGATATATAACCAAATGCACTTTCTAGTGCTTTCCATACAGAATATGAAGTGGTTAAACAAATAGCATAGGGAAATACCTCTTTAGATGATGAAGAAAAAATCCAGGAAAGTAATAATTGATCTTTTTAAAACCAGTCAGAATATTCTGGGTTTGGAATTTGATTGGTTGGGTTGTTTGTGTCAGGTACGGTAGAAGTTGGAGGAGTGATGGATCCATTAATGAATCTAGTTAATTTGTGATAGTTGAGAAGATGTTGGAATTGGGTTTTCCAAGTGAGGTAATTTCTTAAAGTGAGTTTGATATAAAGAGAATGATTTATTGTTGTAAAAGACATAGTAAGAGATGAAAAAGATGGTATAATTTGCCCAACCATAATTCAGGCTCTGATACCATGAAAGGTTTTGTGTATATTGTATTGAAAAATAATGTGAACAACAGTATACATATAAGAAGATATACAAAGAGATAAGAGTTTGATAACAATACAAACAAGTTGATAAGGCTAAAATAACTAAGGACCCGTAGGTTTCCTATCATCTCCTACCTTACAACCTATAGACATTAATTTTCACTAAACCACTATGCAAGGCATCACTACATCATTTATATAGCACATTGTGCCTTTAACCTTAGCATATTTTGAGGGAGGGTATTAAGAGAAATCAAACATTTAACAACGATCTTGCATCTACAAATTCTACATATTGGAGTGATAAGGATTGGAGAGATAAGGATGCTAAATGGAGTGATAAGGAAGCTAATCAAGTTATGGTTGTTATTCATAAGATAGTAAGACATGAGAGTAGTTTAATTAAGGAGTTGTATTAGGACTCAATCACGTCAGAATGGTTAGATAACCAAAGAGCAACTTTCTCCCTTGGTCAAGTAAACAACACAAAATTAAGGATGTGATTGATTCAAATTCTGTATGGTTACCTTCATAATCTTTTCCTTTTATGTATATCTCTTTTACTATTGTAAACAACTATATAAATATACTACATTTGGAACTCTCTTCTCACGTTGAAAAGAGAAGTTTTTTCATAAAAAAACTTGTCTAGCTTAAGATTTTCTTTACTTTCAACCAAACAGAAAATGTTACGGAGTCTCTTGCTTCTGTTGTCGATGAATGCTCAACACATTCTCTTGATTCAAATTCTTCATGCATTTCTGGAGCATCAAGTATCAACTATGAGCTTGAGGATTGTTGGTGCTACATTACATATAGTTTTGGGACTCATTCTAGCATGCATTTTTAGGATATAGAATGCATTTAAGGTAATTTAGTTAATAAGAATATATACTTTTATATTTTATTTTATTTTTTAGGGAAAAGTAAACTTGGAGGTGAATGGTGCCATTAGGAGCATGAAAAGAGCAAAAGCAGAGCAAGGCAGAGTAGGAATGTTGTCACGATTGTAGTCAGATGCGCGATCGCTAGATGCTCAAAGCAAGGCCAAACAAAGTCAATGTTGAAAGTTCTGTTGTGACCACGTGAGATGCACGATCGTGGGAGTCCTGATGTCCAGACCTTTTATGGCGAGCGTGGCAGTATGGCGATTCTCTCTCCTTTCCTTGTTTGTGAATAAAATTTTAATATTCATTTGGGTTGTATTGTTATTGAATGATGAATATTGAAGCCATGAGTGGCTAGTTTCCTTTTATTGTTAGGATTTGAAACCCATTTGATTTAAGTTTAATGTGATAGATATCATTTCCTTTATTTTGCATATTGTGTTTATTGTGCTTATTGAATGTTGTAGATGGCCAACTATAACTCTAGTCTAAGGTTATACATTGAGAAATGGTAATCTTAGTAGACCCATAAACACAAGTTAAATGGGTTAATGACTTGAGAGATCTTAACTCTATTCAATTCTCATTAGGTTTGCTTAATGCCTTATTTGTTTGAGATTAACTCATTTCCATGGTGATGATGAGAGTTAAGCCCTGGTTTTGTGCATTAATTGATTCATGCAAGTTGAATTAAATATTACTTAAGAGAGAGTGTTTAATGATTTATGAAAACCTGAGATGTGCAAGTGGTGCAAATAGATATATTCATTAGCTTAATGCTGATGTGGTATTCAAATTCCTAATAACAATGTTATTATATTGATTTTCTTCTTTATTACTTAGCTTAGTAATTGTTTAATTTGCTTGTTCTTTAGCTTTATAATTGTTTATATTCAGGTCAATTAGGGAGCTCCAAACAGGACTAACTAAAGCTAATAGGTGATTAATTGACAGTTCTCATGGGAACGATACTCTACTTATCATTATATTACTTGTCGTGATTCGTATAATTGCAGGTATTGCAAAAGCTCAACAAAGATTATTTGCAAAGTACGCAAATCAGGAGGCGTGCAAAGGTAATTTTCTTTGATCAATTCTTTTTCTTATATGATTAACCAGGTAAATTATCTTAATGGTTATTAATTGTACTTTTATACTAATGCTTGTTATATAGTTGCTAAACTTAAATTTATCGGAATTTTCATTACATTAAAATTTTGTTGCAGTTAGATTAATCTTAAGATTTGGCAAGAAATGCTTTTTGCTGTAAGTTCAAATATGCCTGATAACACTGCCTATTTTATTCTTTTCCTAGGTTCATATGTAGGGTGTTGCGCTTGGAAGATCTGTTGACATGTCAAGATTTCTGAGCCATGATGATATGTTAAAGCAGCTGGAGATCATGTTTGAAATTGAAGGTGTACTCAATGAATCCACAAAAAAATGGCTGGTCACCTACTATAACGCTGTAGGTGAAATAATGATGATTGGGGATTTTCCATGGCAGTAAGTTCATTTTACTCTAGTCGTATATAACTGTCCTGGTTTCTAAGATCTCTTGATTAGTTAGTGCTAACTTCTTCATGAAGAAAATTAGTTAGTCCTATCATCAATTGCAGTGATTTAGAGTATCGTGAAGAAAATTTTCATCAATAATCTTGGCTAGCTAGGCTGAAATACAGCCTGTTTCTACTATAAAATTGATCATATGCCAGAAGCCTTGTGTTCTTGGTCAAGCATAAACCCATGATGGCACTAGAACTTAGAAGGCCAAAATATAGGTACGAATAAATTCATGGGACATAAGCTTTTGAGAACCATGTACTAAAAATGCCAATGCCTTGTCTCTTGTACCAACCATGCAATTGTTATTTTTTATGAACAGAATTGGTTAATTTTTTTCTTTTTTACTTATTTTGGTTTGTAGTAACCCTACAATATATTTTATATTTTGCATCTCCAAACACAGAGACATGAAACAAGATGCTCAAAGAACCAAAAATATGCTGCAGAAAATCCATCACTACTGCTACAAAAGCCAACAAATTAAAATGCAAAAACAGAAATCCTTAAGCCTTATTATGAATAAAATCATGAGTACACATTACAAGATGACTCTCATAAAGATTGTATATTGGAAACATCTGCATTCAAATGGATGCATTAGGCATCTTTCTCGCAAGACATATTGAAACTTAGACCAGAACCCTCTATTTTTTTTTTTTTTTAATAAGCTTCTCCAGATGCTCTGCCATCAATCGAGTTAAATAATTTCTCCAATCTTCTACTTCACCTTTCCTGAAAAAGGAATTGTTTAGAGTATTTGATGGGTGATTACCTTGAATATTTCCTTCCAAATTTATCTATCTATCTTCTATATAAATATATAAAGCTGAGCACTACTTGTTATTATTTTGTAATTTTGACACTTGGCACTCTCTCCTAATTCATTTAGTTCTCCTTTAAAATTTTTATTTTCCAAAAGTGTGTGTTGGTTTTAATATGCTTTATTTTGTATTTATTGAAATTTAATTATTTGCAAATTTTGTATTTTCCTCTTCCTCAATATTTTATAGACGTTGAAACACTTTTGTTTAACCTCTTAATTTTCACTCATTATCTACTTTAACCTTTCAACTTCCCTCAATTTTTCAATTCTCAAGCCATTATTTTCCTCAATTCTTCAACTTTCATATTTAATTGTATCTTCTATTTACTTCTATATATATACCATAAATTTGATGATTCTTTTCTACTTACAATTCTTTTTCATTTTTACTTACAATTTTCTTCACCTTTTTATATAAATCACATTCTCAATGTTAATTATTTTTTAAGTTTATCATCCATCCTTGATTATTCTATACTCAAAATCTCCATGCTTATGATGTTAAATGTTTTTCGCAACTTGAGAAGGTATAGATACTATCAAATCAATTTCAATTTTATTTTCAATGATAACTAAAAAAATGTTAGTTGAATTTATCTTCATTACTTTTCTTTCACATTGTATTATTGCATGAAAGTTGAATGATTTCAATTATTTGTCTATTTATTTATACTGAGAGGGAGGGAAATGATTAAATAGAAATTTTCAGTTATTCTTTCAATTTGTAGAATAAAACATAATTTTTTTCTAATTACATCTATCACTTTATTTTTTTAGAAGTTGAAATACTTTTTACGCAATATTTTTATTTGCATTTTTAATCACCAACGTATTGCGCGGGCATATCTCTAGTTAGTAATATTGACAACAATAACACCAAACTCAAATTGATCATGATTTTGTTGTTCATAAATGGAATTTTGTCATTTGTCAAAGACAAACTACACGTAACCGTTTTTGTTTCCAGCCAAGCATAACCATTACTGTCTCATGCTCATGCTGCAAACACAAACACTTGTATCTGCCAAAAATTGATTAGCAAAACACACACAAATTGATTAATAAAAATAGAGGACGTGTAAGTTATAGTGGAATTATCTCTATGTACTTTTTGCTTAGACTTGTGCCTCATTTTTTCACCACAAAAAGATATAGGAAAAAGATAGATGTCGGAACTCGCAATGTGAATAGTGACATCGCGAGTCCTGACTTTTACCCTTATGCCCTTGACTATATTTTATATTTACTTTATTCAAAATATATTTTTTAAAAATTTATTTACAGGTTGCTTCAAAAAAAAAATTTATTTACGGGTTATAGGTGTTTAAATCCTTTCATAACGGATTCACTTGTGTGCATCTTAGATTTAGATTTTAAAAAATAAATGCTAATTAATATTGGAGGCAAAGTAAAAAATGCTCCCAAAATATTTTTATGGTGTTGTTACTCACGATGTTCCCAGTAGTGACACCTATCAGCGCCAAAATATATATATATATATATATATATATATAGAGAGAGAGAGAGAGAGAGAGAGAGTTATAGTTCTAGTAATGATTTCAACACGGTAGTGGTGCTTGTGGTAATTCTGCATTCCTGAGTTCGGCGATTTTCATATCTTGTGACAATAATTGCTTCGGTGACTACAAAATTTTCACATGGATCAGTAATATATGCCAGGAAGTGATCAGTTCTTTATATGATAAATACTGTGCTTGTGTCTTCCCCATCATTAGACTCTCAGATTCTGCAATCTCTGTGAACAGCACATTTGAGTTTTGACACTGATTGCTTCTCCTTGGAAAACATAGAGCCCTTTGAATACCAAAGAAAAACACATTAGAATATTAAATTTAAAGAAGAACCAACAGGAATGTGTGTATATGTGTGTGTCTCTGTATATATATATATATATATACAATGGTTGAAAGATTGAAGAAATGATGCACTTACTAAAGAAATAGCTGAGAGATAGTTGTAATTAGAGCAGATAGCGGCCATTACTCTGAATAGTTGTACTATCGATCTGAATATCTGGGATGTGAGCAATCTTAGGCCAATCTTCAGCCGTATTGTTGTGGCACCTTATTGATAGCTCTGGACATTTGGTGATATGGAGATTTTGTAAGGAAGAGAGGCTGCGCCTGCAATCTGGTAAAGATTTCAAATTTTGACATTTGGAGATTTTGAGCCTACGCAGGGAGGTAAGATACTGAAGCCCCATGGGGAGAGACGCTAAGTTTGGTATGTATCTTAATTTCAGAGAACGGAGGCTTTTAAGGCCTTGCCATTGCGTTGCATCGTCTTCCTCATCGCCAGAGTGTTGTTATTCCCGAGCAGCTCCTAATTACTAGATGTTGAAGGGAAGTGAAATTGCAAAGCAACAGCTTGGGCAGAAATTCCAAATCTTCAATGCCCACAATAGTAAGATCCTCCAATTGAGAGGAAGAAGAAGAAGAAGTGGATTCCGATGCCGTAGTTGCTGTTTCCAGAATTTGCTCAAATGACTTGGCAGTGGATCCTACATAACACAATTTTTTAAGAGACGGAGATCGTGACATCCATTCCTTCAGATTAGGGCAAGAGGAGATTGTCAAATCTGAAAGACAAGGAAATTGAAGCTTTTCAACATTCCATCCCTTCAGATTAGGGCAGAGATACAAATCAATTTGTTGGAGAGAAGGAAATAATAACGATGTTCCACCCTCACAGTCAGAGTCACCTACTTGTATATATTCCAGATTAGCTAAATCAAAAATTATGATTTTCTTAAGAAAAGGGAGCTGATGAGAAAGTGGAAGACACTTAATGTTACAACAGTTGTAGAAACTGATGTCCACCAAATTTGTGAGAGACGAAAGCCAGCTTGGTGACTTCACTCCCCTGTAATCTCTCACAGATAGCCCTTTCAAATATTGGTGAGGCTCTAGTGTTTCCAATGCCATTTCTTCATTTTCCACTTCTCTATCACATGCTTTATAATCGTTGGGACAATCCCAGTCCAACTTCAAATTTTGAAGATGTTTCTTCTCCTTCAGATTCGCTGCCTTACATTCGATTGCACAATTTTCCACTCTTCTCAAGTTTCTGATTCTGAGTGATCCTCTCAACTTGTTCAACCCATGGAGCTCGCTGAGTCCACCCACTAGCTTTGAGTCTGAACTATCCTTGGCCGCCATAAATTCAGATAGTTTCTCCAGCGAAGTCATTTGTCCAATTTCACGTGGCATATGAGTTAAACCATAACAAAGCTCATTCTCAAGATGCGTAAGGTTTACCAACTTTTTTATATCTCTTGGCAATTGTGTAAGATTGACACATCTATTCACTTTCAACGCTTTCAAGTTTTGCAGTTCGGTGATTGAATCTGGTAGTGTCTTCAGCCTACTTACAAAATGTCTGGAGTATTTTTCCAAATAAGAAAGATCCAAATATCTTAGATGCTTCAGTTTATAAATGGGACTTGGCAAAGTCCCAACTTCTGAATTATAGAGACCGAACACCCTTAAACATCTCAGATTAGAAAATATTTCAGCGCATTCTTCTTCTTTTATATATGTTTGTCTTCTTCCACCGAGTTCTCTCAATAGTAGGAGTGTCCGTAGCTTGTTTGCCTTAAACAACGAAGGTGAGGCTCCACATAGTGTGCCAGCCCCGTCAAAATGAAATAATGCATGCCTGGTCTTTGCTTTACTAATTGCCACCTCAAAATTGGACAATGAGGCACACTCCTCTCCAGCAACTAGTATAGCAACATCATGCATCAAATCATGCATTTTACAAGTTATATGGTTCCCAAAATCATCCTTCCTGACTTGTTGAAAGAAACACCCCCAATAAAGATCTTCAAAGTATTCAACACCAATATCCCCAAGACATTGATTTGGATCTGATGACCTCACATACCCTTGTGCAATCCAAAGTTGTATTAACGTTTCTACCTCAATTTCATAGTCTTTGGGAAACAATCTACAGTAAGCAAAGCATTGCTTCAAATGTGAGGGCAGATTACTGTAACTCAACTTCAAAGTGGGTAAAATATCACCTTCCTCCTGCTTAATCTTTGAGAGTTCTTTGTCTTTGAAAGATAGCCATTCAGACAAATCCTTTGGATACAATAAACCTCCCATTGTTCTTATTGCCAGAGGAACCCCTGAACACTTTGCCACAATCTCTTTTCCGATACCTTCATAGCTGGGAGTGAGCACTTGTCCTGGTTTAAGTGCTATTTCTTTGAACAATGATCAAGACTCCGTATCAGACAATCCCTTTAATTCATGTATGGCAACTGGGCGGGTCATCTCAGCAACATTTTTGAGCCTTGAGGTTATTATTATCTTACTTCCTCTTGCACCACCCACTAGCAAATCCATTAGCCCAGACCATTTCTGGGAGTTGTGACTCCATATATCATCCAACACCATCAAATACTTCTTCCCGTTAATTTGTCGATGAAGGAGATTTTTCAATGCTTCCATCTCAACATTTCTAGATTCTACAAGTCTTTCAACAATTGATTTTATATCAAAATCATCAGAGATGCAAGCCCATTTTCTTAACTCAAAATGCATTTTGACTCTCTCGTCGTT
>CATIWK010428185.1:0-17406 GCA_949634005.1 Mallotus japonicus
AAAAAAATATGGCTGGACTATCATTTTAAATTCAGTTACCACCTATTATTTACCAAAAATGTTAGCTAGCTTAAGTTTTTGGTCATGGCATCACAACACGGATCACATAACACTAGCGGAGCCCAAATGGCCACCATTTACAACAACACATTACAAAGAGTGAACCCAAACATATCCACACTGCACATCAGATGATTTAAATATGACATAAAATGCAGCAGAATATTATAAGCAAACATCAGAAAGGAACAACGATGGTGAACATGGTTGCAAATGCAACTTTCAAAAAAAAATTATCAATTCATATATTTCATAACATTTATCTAAAACACCCAATTAACATTAGCAAACAAAAGTACACTAACAGCAATTTAAACGTCCATTGCAGTTTTTGCATGTTAGTATACATAAAAAAAAAAGAGCAATACGGTCGACCTGAACTTATACCACATCTAAGAGCATCTCCAATAGTACTCTTTATTTTAAAGAGCATCTTTTGCTCAATAAAGAGCATTTCAAGGAATTTTCAAATATAAAGAGTGAAGAAATTTATACAACTCCAATAGACTCTATATATTTTTAATCTTCATTTTGTTTTATCCAATAAACATTAATGCTTAATTTTTTTCTCTTTTATTTTTTACAAGATTTTCCTTTATTTATTTAAGGGGAAATTACATAAAAAAACCCAACATTTGGTGGTACTTTCAAATAAAACCCTATCCAATTTTTTCTTTCAAATATAACCACAACCTTTGAAATTTTATGAAAAAAAGTACTTCTTGGATTACTGTATTGGTAACAGGAGATTAAACCGTTTTTTTATGATCCATGGGGCCCACTTGGATAACTGTACTGATAACAGGAGATAAAACTGATGCATTTGCCTCCAAATTGATATTTTCTCCCCTCTAATTGAGTGTTTCATTTTGGATTAGCAGACTATTTAGACAGATAAAAGTGCAACTTAGTTATTACAATAAAAAACTCAGCATATTAGACATATGAAATTTCAACTTAGCATACTAGATATATGAAATTTCAATAAAAAAACTCAGCATTATCAGTACAGTAATCCAAAAAGTACTTTTTTCATAAAAAATTAAAGATTGTGGTTACATTTGAAAGAAAAAATTAGATAGGATTTTATTTGAAAGTACTCCAAATGTTGAGTTTTTTTATATAATATCCCTTTTATTTAATTTTTTTCTTCTATTTGATGAAAGAAAAAATTATTTTCAATAAATAGATAAACATCAATTACTATTTTACATGAAAAATTAAAATATTTTAAACTAAAAAATAAAATTTGAATCTCTACATATAAAAAACCAACCTAACTATTTACTCTAAAACAAAAATATAGAAAACATATTAAAAACATTTTTTTTAATTTGACCCTTTAAAATAAAAAATTTTACTTAAATAAATAACTATTCGACATGCTCTTACATTAACAAATGGGCTACCCCTCTCTCTCCCTGAAATTTGGAGTGTTTCTGTCCTGTTCTCTTGCAGCAACCTCCTACTTCTCCTTCTCCTCCTCCTCCTCCTCCTCTTCTAAATTCTTCCTCAAATCACAATCAAAATCACCTCCGGTTCCAAAAGCTACACCGTCCGATTTGCTCGCCATTCTGGGGCCCGCCACTCAATCGTCCAAAGTCAACCCTCTACTCTCCGAGCAACTCAAATCCTGTCTCAAATTCCTCGTCCCTTTCACTCCTGTTCCTCACCCCTCCTTCTTCGAATCTCAATACCAACAACACAAACGCAGACTGACTTCTTCGCATCATGTTATTAAAAGAAGCCGGAGAGATGAAGAGAACCAGCACATTTGGTGGCCTCCTGAGTCCGTTCTTGAATTGGCTCGACTCGCCTTTGATTCCGGCGGCGATCCTGACTCTATTCATCGAGCTTTAGATCCTACTGTCTTAACTGTATGTTTTCTAGTTTACACTGTTTCCTTTTTTTTTTTCTTTTCTACATGTTAATCGTGCCTAGTAATCCTGGTTAGATACCTGATATTGAAGAATCAAAAGGAAATAAATGTCAACTCACTAGAACACCATATGGAAGACGCTTCATCAGTGAGGAGCTGAATTCGTATCTCAAATTTTTATTTGAAGTTATTGCGGCTAGAGGTCCCTCGGTTGGGCTTAATGTTTCGTTGGACCGCTATGATTTTTTTCATGGTCACCTATTTCTTGCTACAGAAACAGGACGACTTGGCATATTGTGAGTTTACTAGTTTGAATCTCTTTTATTGACTATGTCTGCTGTTGAATTCTTAGGTGGTACTGGTAGTGCACTTTGAATTTTGAAATGTAGTTTGCATTATTGTTTTTAGCAGTAATTTACTTTTTGGGAGAATGGCTGACCCATTTTTCAATTAGTTCTTATGTACATGAACTGCATGCATTTGTCTCCTAAAATGTTTAGAAGATTAATGCATTATAATTGTGTTTCATTTCTCTCCCATAAACCCAAAAAAAGAGTCCTAAGTATATACTTAGGTTTCATTGACACATTTGAAAAAAGCAAACTCCTTTTAGCAATATGTCTACCATTTGATTTTTATTTAATGTCTTAGTATCTTCATTAATTTTTCAGGTTTCATGCCAAAGAATACCCTGCATATGATAAAGAAGTATTTCCATACAACATGGGATTTTGCCAAACAGGTTAAATTTAAATTAAATGACAGCAGCTTTGTTTGGTCTCTAACACTAAGTCAGCAAGACTTTGTTCATCCCTCTCTCTTACTCTATTATACTTGATCTTTTCATTCTTTCTTTATTAGTAGTCTTCTGTGGCAGATACTATTGTCTTTGCTCCCTTTCAGGTTCTAATGTAACTTACGATTGTTCAATGAATTTACGCAACATTCTTTGGCTGGCTCCCTTTCCCAGCAATTCATCTAAAGCTTGGGTGGCACCAGGTAAACCTCTCAAGTAAAGGACATAGAAGACTGCATGGCATAAATTATTCTTTTTTGGAGTTGTATGAAGTCTTAGAATGGAGAAGTCACAATAACATGCTATATTTGGATGCAAGAGATTTGAGGATGAATTTGGATTTCAATTAATATGGATTTGTATCTATGGGGATTTGAAACAAATCCACAATGAATTTAATAGCTCATTGAATAAGGATTTGAAATGACATATAACTACATGTAAATACATATCATTTTAAATTCTTATATTTTTGAAATCTAAGATTTCAAATCAAATTTGCATCCAAACACACTCTGAACGTTTTGCTTGATTTTTGTTTGTTATGGATCAATAAATTTGTTCGCTCTTGGTTTCTCAAATCGAACATGTCGGAAAATATTAATGGTACTTGAATTCATATCATATCCTTAAAAAATTTAGATAGCAAGATTGTCAAAATGGAGTTAGCTGTCTATATTTGTGCCATGATTCTCTATGATGCAGTTTGATACTGATCCGACAGGAGTCCTAGTTGTACTGGATGCCCATCCAGGAGGAATCATATACAGAGATCTCATCCCTGAATATGTACAATTTGTGAGGACTATATATGAAGGTTTGTGTTCCCTTATACATACCATTTGGTTGCAGAATCTAATATCTTCAAACTCCTGTTGCTTAAATTTAGTTCATCAGGCTTTCCATGCATGACTTTTTGCTCGGGCAGATGATTTTGGAGAAGTTGCAGTTGACATTAATTACTTGAATGTTGGAGAGAGAGTTCCTGATTACCAGATCTTCATATGTTGAGTTCTTCTCAAGGCAGGTAACAGTTTTCATTTTTGACTTGTTATTTACAGTTGAGGCAGGCAACAGTTTTCATTTTTGACTTGTTTTTTACAGTCAACAACTCTATTTTTGTCATTGCTAGTATGCTGAAGTTTTAATCACCAGGAACTATAGGCACATTTTTTCTCCTGATGTTGCATCGCTAGTATGCTTTGCATCCCTCACGATGCCAATAAAATCATAACGTTATGCCTTCTGTATAGGTGAACTATGCCAGTGATTAGTACTCTGTATCTGATGAGTTGTAGGTGGGTGAAAATTGGAGATGACAAAAAACAAAGCCAGAATCTGCAGGGAAGAGGTGCAGATAAGAATCTTGTATCTCATGAAAACAAAGTGCAGCTCACAAGATTTCCCATCATCATAGACATGTTTTTTACTTGAATGTGGTGAAGCTGGAAACTTCAATGAACTCTCTTGCTCTTTTACTGACTTGATTTTAGGGGTGATCTAAAGTATACTCTAAACCCTGTACGTAAAGTCATTGTTACAAAATGGTCCACATGATGTAAAACGAAAGACAAATTAGTCCAAAGTTAGGCGATCTTATCTCTTGTCAACATCTTTATAACTTTATTCACTATTTATTGGAAACGACTTTATTTTTATTTTTATTTTTATTTTATTTTTTCATTAGAACGAAGTTTATGAATGTAAAATAAATTAATCATAGCATTGTCTAGAACTAACACGTTTCATGCCCATTAAACCACTAATATTCATATACTTGCTTGATTTTTTGGACTGAGAGTGCTCAACGTTATTGATGCATTTTTCAGGGTTTACAGTACCATACTTGCTTGATTATTTGCTTACTATAAGTATCATTGAAATTTGTTTCTGAAGCTAATAAATTTTTCTGGAATGTTCGAGAGCAAAAAAAAAAAAAAAAAAAGCTGCTTTTAAAAAAACACAAAATTAAATACACTCACTTAAATTGTAAATAAATTTTAAAAAATTTTATAATGTTTATTTATACAAAATATATACTAAATATCTAAATAGAGTTAGGTTGAATTTGTACTTCATTAAATGAATAGATAATAAAAATGTTATTATATGAGTTAGATGACTGAACCTAGGTTAAATAAATAATTTTGTTTTAATGTTTTAACATTAGTTTTTCAAGAAAAATAAATGAATTTTATAAAATTTTTATTTGTAAATTCAAGTGAGTGTATTTGGTTTAAATAAAAATTTTTATCAATTCTAACTTATTAATTTTATAAAATTTATGACTGAACCTAGGTTAAATAAATTTTATTTATATAAAATTAATTTTTTGATCGAATATTTATATAAAATTCATGTAAAGATGAAATAAATTTTTTAATAAAATTGAACTGTTTTTTTTTTGAACTGATTTGGATAGAAAAGTTTTATATTTTTAAATGTAAAATATTAAAATAGAACAACATGTCAACATGTAGGAAAAAATTTATTTAAAATTAGTTTTGGATAAACATTATGCCGGGTAAATAGTTGCTTACATGCGCATTACGCATTCACTGAGCACACTGGATTGCAGCTCCTACTTCCCTAACACATAGCCCGCCTCCACCTCCATCTCCTCGTTGTTTTTTCCTGTGCATTCGCTTCCTACTTTCCCTGCAAGCTACAGCCCCAGACACGACACAGCAGCCATTAAAAATCTCCTAAGCTTCTCTTTAATAAATAAAATTATATGGCCGTACACAGGATCGAGAGAGCGGATCTATGGAAGAGCAATGCCCGCGTACTGCAGCTCCGTCTCAGAGACCGTTTGCGAGTGGCGGTGGACCGTCATCGCCGACGACCTTCGATATTTTCCGATGATGATTTCTCTTCCAAAGTTCAACGGTGGATCACTCGCTTCCGTAACTTTCGCGAAGGTTCTTTGCAGTCTTCTTCTGCCTTCTATCGTAAAAGAGGTTAGCTATGCGTAGCCAATTGTTTAATCTAGTGGTGTTTGGACTGTGAATTTAAGCTTTGATTATTCAAATATTGGTTTTATGTGAGTGTAGTTAGTAGAGAATTCACTGCTGAAGAAGAATCGGTTATTATTCGCATGCTTCAGTCTGTTGCTGTTCCTCTCATTGGAAATATGTGTCATGTATTCATGAATGGCCTTAATCGTGTTCAGGTAATGTGGAATAGCTGCTGCTAGGGATCAGTAGTTTCCGTATTTTTTTTAATTGATTTTTTTAACATTTGTTCTCTGTTGTAACAGGTCTATGGATTAGAGAAATTGCACAATGCATTGCTTTATAGACCCAGAAATAAGCCCCTGCTGACGGTATAAATCATTCTCCTATTATTGGATTTAAATTATTGGTTTGTACAATTTTGTGCAATTTCAGGTTATGCAAGCTGGAATTTACATCTCAGCTTTGCTGTTTATCTATTGATATTACTAGACCACTAGATGTGTGTGATAATGAGGTGATTGTTAATTCTTTTTTCACCCCGTTTTTGTAGGTGAGCAATCATGTTGCTTCTGTGGATGACCCTTTTGTTATTGCTTCACTGCTTCCTCCAAGAGTACTTCTGGATGCTCAGAACTTAAGATGGGCACTTTGTGCTACTGACCGTTGTTTTCGTAATCCTGTGACTTCTGCATTTTTCCGTTCTGTCAAAGTATTGCCTGTTGCTCGTGGTGATGGAATTTATCAGGAGGTACTACTATCTTTGAGTTCCTATTTTTTTTCAATATGTAGAAATGCGCATATAGGTTTTGTGCAGAACGATTATTTATTAAATGTGACCTCTTTTTAGGAAAATTTTTGGTGCTAGCTGCCATGAAATTTGATCTATGTTAAAGATTTACAAATGCTACTGGGGATATTTAAATATTTTAATGGCTGGTTATAGAATGCTGTCTAAGACAAGGAAATAATACCTCATTTGTTGCCCCTCTCTAATTCGCGTTTGCATGCACCTATTCACATGGTTATCTTTTCAAACATAAGTTCTGGCTGCTTTTCTTTTTTTTTTTTTTTTTGAAATCTTTTGTCATTGCTCGTAGTGAGGTTGCTACTCATATTTGAAATCTACATCTACCTTAAAATTTAGCATTGGCTACTTGGAGATAAATTTTTATGCAAAACTGACCATTATAATTAATTGAACAGTTTGCATTTTCTTCTTTGAGTCATCAATCCCCAACCCCTGAAATATATGTTTTTATAAAATCTTTGTTTTGATTATCAATTTTTTAACTTCAAGAATATTCATTTTTTTTTTTTACCTTGTTTCTTGCTGCAGGGCATGGATATGGCTATTTCAAAGCTCAATAGTGGTGGATGGGTTCATATTTTCCCAGAAGGTAGCCGTTCTCGTGATGGTGGGAAAACTATGGGTTCTTCAAAGAGAGGGGTTGGGAGGTAAGAATCTAGTCAGAAAGAGAGATCAAATTTTTGTGGGTAGACCAGTAGGTTGGAGGAGAGGGATAAAGAAATGCAATAATATTGTTATCGAGAAAATTTTTTAAAATAAGAAATGGTTACTCTCGTATGTGTCTTTATTGAAAACCGGATTTCTGATTGCATTGTGGGTTTGAAATAACAATTTCAGTTTCCAGAATGTTGTGAATTTTATTCTTTTATTTTCCTATTTTGATAGGTTGATCCTTGATGCTGATGCTGTCCCTATGGTCATTCCATTTGTACACACTGGGATGCAGGAAATCATGCCTATAGGAGCTAACTTCCCAAGGATTGGTAAGACGGTATGTAGTCCACACTTACTCATGGTCTTGCAATGTAGAGTTTTTATTTTTGCATGCCTAGGCATTTCTTTAGGGACAAAAATAAAAACTCTTATTTTTGCATATGGGTTTTGAACAGAACATCATGGGAAAATTGCAGCTTCCTTCTCAGTTCACTTTCTTCCAGTGTATCCAGTATACAAAACGAAATTTTTTTCCTCTTCTCTGTGCCCCCTCCCTCTTGCTTACATATCCCATATCTTTGTTGTTTGCATCATTTTTCCTAAACTTTCCTGGTCATACTCTTGTTTGATGCAATGAGATTAGTTAACTGATTTTTCATTGTTCTTATTGTTGTACCTTACTAATAATTGCATATGGGTCATACAGGTGACTGTGCTTGTTGGCGATCCCATCTTTTTTGATGATTTGCTAAATGCAGAACAGGAAGAGCAAGTACCAAGAGTGAAACTATATGATGCTGTAGCTTCAAGAATTGGTAACCGACTGCATGAACTGAAAGTTCAAGTTGAAAACTTAGCACTTGAGCAAACGATCAAGCATCAGCATCTTAGTGCCACTGAGAGAGCAGCTGATATGCTTCAACAGGTTGATTGGGATTCATTTGGCATGGGAAGCCATGTATCTAATAAAGATGATACATCAAGATCTGAAATCTTACAAAAAGCAATAGCTAACTCTCAACAGGAGCCCGTTGATTCAGATGCATCTTTCAGAACAAGATCCTTTCGTGAAGTTGGAATCATTTCTAGGGTGCATGGCTTCATGGACTCCACCGAGATACTTGGTTTTGCAGCCAAGGGTGTACTGAGGAACCTTAGGACAATGGAAAATAGACCAAGCTTCGGAGATATAAGCCCATTAAGGGCATGGAGACAATATTTGGAAGCTAATTTGATAGAACAATGAATACCAGCTAACCAAAGTCTTAGGTAGGGATGTCATAGTCCAAGTCCAAATTTTTTTAATCATGAGAAATTTTGCAAGGGCCAGATAGTTAAATCTGTAAATTTGTTTGACGGTCGATAAGCATAACAAATATACTGTTTTTCAGTGAATAAAATGTAAACAAATTTCTCGTATAACTCCTTGACCAGTTCGCTGGGTGGATGTACAGATGTACTTAATTTCATAAGGGAACAGCTTATTTTGGAAAAGCAAGCATCCTATATTGAAGAGAAATCAAGCAGGCCCTAGTGTTTCTACCAGAAGAAACAGACCATCATAGTTCACCAAATACTAAATAATTGACGGACAAAACATAATTCAACTATCATCAATTAACTGAGGAAAGGAAAATAACGATTTGATCACAAAGACAATGTCTCAAAACTGCAGATGTACGAAAAATTCCAAATTTAGCCTTGTCATAACCATCAATACCAGCAATGAAAATGAAAAAGAAAAAACAGCAGAAACTAATTCATCCTCCTAATAAGTTCATTGATATAATTCTCACGATTTCCAGCGTCACCACCTTCAACATAATGGTTTCTTTTCTTCTTCAAACCCCCAGATGGAGCACTCAGCTTAAAAGGCCAGAGAAAATTATTTGCTTCCTTGAAATGAGGCCCCACAGTCATGATCTCATGGATTAAATCTTCCATGCAAATAATTCCGAATTGTCCAAGAGCCTGCAGAAAAAGAAATCGATAATTCAATATCAACAAATACATTAGAAAGAAATATAAATAAACTGACGGATATCATCATATTCATTCTACCTGTTCAATCACGGAATTGTCTGTCAAAGCAATCCTTTGTTTGTTCAGCTTTCCATATCCTCTCTTATAGATCAACTCCCTCACACTTTTAAGATTAGGGTATCTACAAAATGAAAAAAAAAAAAACTAAAATAAACCAAAATGCTCCAGGAATACAGGCTGCATATTCAGAATATATGGTTCTTCCAGTGATTAATGACAAAACCCTTCGACAAGGAATGACACCATTTGTTCAAACAATAGCCAATGGCACATATATATCAATGCACATAATGAATTGTGATGTAAATCTCGCTCACCCGTATGTCACATATGGCTCAACCCTATGCAGCATGTTCATTGTAGCTTTGTTCACTTTGAGAAAAACACCATTGAATATCTGCAGTAGCAACAACATCAGGCACAACTATAACTGTAGAAAGGACCTCCTTAATTAAATTATAACTGTAAAAAGGACTGACAAGTTAAATTACCTGTCTCAGACGCAAAAGTTGCAAAATTTTTCTAGTCTTTGGATCCATGGCATTGATACTTCAAGGAAAGAAAAAATGCCAGCATTATGATAATGAACTGAATGACCATATATAAATAGTTCCAATTTAACGCAAAAAAAAAAAATCTTAGATCAATAAGCTTACCCACGAATACGGATAATGAACAGCAATTTCGCCTCTGGTTCAACATAGAAACCCCCTTTCAATTTAGCCTCTCTTTTCAATCTTATCAACTCATTTTCCTATAGCATTATTAATCCATAGCAAAACGGATCATAAACTTCATTCAAAAAGGCATTGAAAAGTAAACAAACTACTTCCATTTATGCATTAGAAAATCTCAATCAAAAATAATATTTCTGTACCTGTTCTCTGTATTCCTTGGCATATTTCTCAGCATTCTTGAAAATTAGCTTTCTATTCTTAGCATCTTTTTGTTTCTTCGCGGATAGTGCCTGGCTCTTCGCTAAAGCCCAATCCTCACTTCTCTTCCTTTTCTTCAGCACAGATTCGGGTACGATTTTAGCTTCTTCACCCATTTGTACACTAACAAATCAAACAAACAAAACAGATCAATACTGATTACAGAAGAGAAAAACCATGAATATAAGTACGAAGAATTCATGGGGTTAGCGATTGTCTCACCTCCTTCAAGAAGCTCTGAAGCAGCCGCAAGCCAAACCAGAACCAAGAGCAAGAGGCGAAAATGACCTAGAGGTTTAATAAAGGACCGGGGTCTTGCTTTGCTTTGGTTTACTTAGGGTTTTGTGCAAAACGACAGCGTAAAGATTGCGACATCGGGGATTCAATAATTGAACGGTCAGGATCACTTTAGACGTTAAAGTTTTAAACGACGCCGGATTTATAAAATGTCTAAGAGGTGGTTTTGTAATTTAACTAAACGACAACGTAAAAGCTGTCACATCTGATTTAACAATTCAACGGTTATGATCACCTAAAACATAGACCCCACCTATCCAACAATTAAAAAACGCACACCCCAAAATGACCTTTACAGATCACACACACAGCGCACCTCCCTCTCTGCAATTCATTTTCAAAAAAATCCATTATTGTTATTATTATTACACCATTTCTTCATCTTCTACCTCCTCCTCGTCCTCTTCTTCTCCAGTGTATTGTATTGATACAGTGACACAGAGAACAATAAATTAAATTTAAATTGCAATGGCAGCAGCAGCAGTAGAAGAAGAATACGGTGACGTTGAACTTAGCGACAAGCAAAAAAAAGAGATCGCTAAATGGTTCCTTCTTAACTCTCCCGCTGGTGAAATCCAATTCGTCGCTAAAGGTAGGTCTGATTTTTTTAAAATTATTTCTATACAAACTGCATTATCTGTTTCTTTCAGGATTGATTTTTTTTTGTTGATTAATGTTTCAGAGTTTTGGCGGTTTTTTTTTTTTTTGTCAGATTTGAGATCGGTTATTAATGACGATAGAGTTTATAACGAAGCTGCTGAAGAGGCATTTCCTCTTTACAACAAATCTCATATGATTTTCCTTGAATTAGCAGATAAAAGTGGAGATGTTAGTATTTTCGATGTTATAGATCTGTTGATTTAGAATTAGAATTAAAATCCTCCTGGCTTGGCTTGGCGTGGCTTGTTATGTTGATGCACTTGAATTGAATTTTGTCTGCTACTGTAGGTGTTGGTTACTCCCTATAATGAGGTTGCTAAAAATGACTATCTTGATCCTAGAACTGCACAGGTTGCTATTATTAATCATGTTAAGCAAGTAAGTTCTATCCGCATTATCTCTGTGACTAACTTACTAAATTTGGTAAATACACTTGCCAACTTAATTGTTACACTTGTTTTTTTATGTGGTTGTGCCTACTAAATTGGTGCAGGTTTGTACAGTGGTAAGACCTGCATCTGATGAGGAACTTTCATCCCCCTACATCGAGGAATTCCGGTATGCCTTTGTTCTTTTACTATTATTTTTTTTTATATAAATCTAGAATCACATTTATACGAAAGTTTGAAGAGGTGTACTTAACTTTATAATTAGGTCCCTGACTGATAGTCTCTTGATTTGCTAATTTGATTTCCATTTATTGACTAAACTCTATGATGTGTTGGATCTTGAGGTTCCCGTTTTTATTTCGGGTTGTTCTCTGATGATACCATTTTATTTCTGTACATGTATGTGGCAGATGTACCCTAGATGCTGAATTACTTAAATATGTCGGTGAAGCTTATCCCAAAGGAGTCTGTTCTGTGTACTGTGTTAACGGAAAAGATGTGGAGGGACCGGAATCTAATTTTGAGCTTGTTGCCGTGATTTCTGCCGTTAAAAATAGCCCACAGAATTTCTGGTGTGTAGAACTAGTAAAACATTGATTAGTTAACTGTGATTTTATTTATGTACACTAGTTTTTGTTATACTATTATTTTCAGTTGTGAGATATTCACAGTGCACTATAACATGCTTGTAGTTTTATTTTGAAATGCACATCCATGAGCATGCATCTTCTAAATATATTCTATTATGTGTTGAATAGCAATGGGAGTTGGCGCTCAGTATGGAACATTGAGTTCAAAGATGACTTGCAAATGTTGTCAATAACAGGCAAAATAGAGGTTTCTTTGGCAACTCATCATCATACAAAACAAATTTTACTTATTTGTTTTAACTTTTGTAATTTTGAACTACCTTGAACAGTAGGTTATTTGTTTTTCTTATGCTTCTTCTTTTCAGGTGGGTGCCCATTATTTTGAAGAGGGAAATGTTCAGTTGGATGCAAAACATGATTGTAAAGATGAAACAATTTTTCAGGTTTGAATTCAAGGAGCCTCCATCTCCCATTTCTTTCATCCTAATCATGCTTTAACTTAGGTATTGAAAACAGATTGCATGTCCTTTTAAGGTCTATGCATCAGCCCAGTGCCTTCATTAATCAGGTGTCTTAAGTCTTGTAAGGTCTGACACTTTGGATATCAGGACATGGTTGGCTTTGTACAGTTTCTAATGATGAAAAATCATATTATGCATGTCCTAGCACATTCAATTTGTTTATTGGAAAAACGCATTATGTGGCCCTCGAACTTATATGATTTGTTTCATTGAGCCTCTATACATTTATTGTGTTTTAAAAGACCTTTAAACATTTATTTGATACAACATTGAACCCTTTCTTAACAAAAAACGGAAAGTAAAATAAATGTTTAATGTGTATCAAATAAATGTTTAAGGGTCTTTCAAAACACAATAAATGTATAGGGGCTCAATCAAACAAACCTTGAAAGTTCGAGGGCCAAAAAATGGGTTTTTCCTTGTTTATTTGTTACTGTTCAACTTCGAAGCAACACTTGTGGCTGTTGTATTGCATGTAGTAAAATTTCACATGTAGTGGTTTCAGTTAATTCCATAATGAAACAAAAAACCTGAAAATCTTGTTGATATTTTGACATTTTTTTTTTGTTCAGGCCCCTGATGACTGTGCAGTTACCATAGCCAACATCATTCGCCATCATGAAACAGAATATCTAGCATCCCTTGAGGTTCTCAATGTCCCCTTTTACTGCTAAATATTTGGATTTTTAGGGTTCCTTTACTAACAACTATTTTTGACAGGCATCCTATTCAAATCTGCCAGACACAACTTTCAAGGTAAGTCTTGCACAATGATGGTTGTCTGAAAAGTTGTGAATAGGTTATTTCTTATTTGTGAAGAAAATTTTATTAGCCTACTGTTTCATTGTAGCATATTATTCTAAGATGCATCCTTGTGAAATATAATTATTTAGTTGGAAGGGAAGGAAGTATGTGGCAACTGAAATGAATCATTAGTCTCTTTATTATTCAGTCTAGATCACAAGCTAATTTGAATGGCTATTAAGTGGTTATGTTATGATGCAGGATCTGCGGAGGAAACTTCCAGTTACTCGGACCCTTTTCCCGTGGGACAACACCTTACAATTCAGCCTGACAAGAGATATCCAGAAGGAACTTGGAATTGGAAAATGACTGGTATGCTCGTTATGCAAAATGTGAGTGGTGAGATCCCAGATTATCAGTCTTGAGAGTAACTTATACTTGTAAAATGAGTTATACAATCCCGAAAAGTGTACACTACATTACATGATGTGTGAAAGAAGTGGTGGGACCTGGAGATGCTACAACCATGTCATGAGTCCCTGTCCCACTTCAGAGATCTCTGTTTCCCCTCCTTCATCTGCTTCCCTCTGTTTTGATTATAATCATTCTGCCGTTTGGTGTTAAGTTGTTCTCTCATCAGAATTTCTTTCAGTTTTGGTGTGTAGCCCCCAACTATTCATTACAAGTTATGTATAGATGTGTTGTTAACGATACATTTTTTTTCTCTTATATATGTAAAATTTTATTCAAGCTTGTAATATTATAGGAGTCTTGAGACTGCTAATGCCAATGCAGAATAAGCTTAAATTGGTGAATGTGAAAAGCGAGAGTACTACCGTATAGATTGCACTTCAACACCGAGTGTCCACCGTGGACCACATATGGGCATGCATTAATGTTAGTGAACCAATCAACTTAAATAGCAGCAAAAGTGTATAACTTAGAGCATCTCTAATAGGCTCTCTATTTAAGTAAAATTCTCTATTTTTAAAGAGTGAAACCAAAAAAAATGATCTTTAATACACTCTTTATATTTTTATTTTAGAGTAGAGAGTTGGTTTGACTCTCTACATGTAGAGAGTCAAATCTCACTCTCTATTCTAAAATATTTCAATTTCCCATGCAAAATATTAATTGATGTTTATCTATTTATTGAAAATAATTTTCTCTTTCATCAAATGGAAGAAAAAAATTAAATAAATAAAGAGAAATCTTTTAAAAAATAAAGGAGAAAAAAATTAAGCATTAATGTTTATTGGATAAAGTAAGATGAAGATTAAAAATATATAGAGTCTATTGGAGATATACAAATTTCTTCACTCTTTATATTTAAAAATTCATTGAGATACTTTTTATTGAGTAAAAGATGCTCTTTAAAATAAAGAGTACTATTGGAGTGCTCTTAACTTGAGGTCCATGGTATGACAGTGACCTTTTGAATTGGCTCTTTCATAAGTAGCTTTGCCACCTGTCAAGCAGTGTTAGAAAAGTTAATGTGGTTCCTAGGATGAAGAAAATTAATCAAGCTGTATTAGAAAGTTAAATGTGGTTACTACGATGATGAAATTATCAGCAAGCAAAGGGATGCTCAATTTAATGCTGGCTAGTGATGAAAATTAGATTTGGTTACTACTTACTAACATGATGATAATTAATCAAGCAGCCAAAGCTATGTGCTTATTAAAATATGAAAATTAAATGCGGTTACTAGGATGATGAAAGTTAAATGTGGTTAAAAATGTAAAAGTTAATTAAATGTGGTTAAAAATGTAAAATTAAATGCGGTTACTAGGATGATGAAAATTTAATGTGGTTAAAACGTAAAAGTTAATTAAATGTGGTTAATGAGCCACTGACAACACTCTTCGAAGGGTGTAAAAAAGCTCTCGTCTTTTCCAGAAAGCTCTCGCTTTGCCACAGTGACTGATCTAGTTTTTTCCAGATCACGATCCATGCGCACTCGCAGGCGCAAATCAGATCGGATCGGATCGGCTCGTAGGAGTCTCTTCTATGAGCTCAACCAAGCCCGACGACCGCTCTCAAGAGGAGGCAGATCTCCTAGACCGCAGCAACAAGAAAGTGAAAAGGAAATTCGAAGTGACTAACAACGATGATGCTGAAGTTCAGTCAGATCCGGTGAATGCCATGGAGAGCGATGAGGCCAGGAAGGAAAGTCCCCAGTGCTCTTTTCGCGAGAAGCTTATGGGTTGGGTTACTCCCGATCCAAATTTGCTGGACAGTGATGCTATCTCTGATGACGATGAAATGGTGGACGATGACTTTGAAGATGAGGAATGCCCGATTATTGGTATTTCCAAGGAAGAGAAAGCTCGCCTGAGACATCCATGGCAGAGTACTCTGATTGTGAAGCTGTTGGGCAGGACAATTGGATACAAATATTTGGTCCAGCGATTACAAGCTATTTGGAAGCCTAAATCTCCCATGAGTGTGGTGGCCATTGAGAATGACTTTTTTCTGGTTCGATTTTCCTCATCTGCTGATTATAATTTTGCTCTTTATGAAGGCCCTTGGTTAATTCTAGACCATTATTTGAGTGCTCGACAATGGTGTCCGGATTTCACTCCGGAGGCAGAAAAAATCGATAGAATTCTTGCCTGGGTTCGGTTTCCATGCCTCCCAATTGAGTATTATGATGAGTCCTTTCTGATGTGGGTGGGATCTAAGATTGAAAAACCTATTAAGGTGGACACCAACACTAGCAATGTTTCTAGGGGAAATTTGCAAGAATCTGTGTGGAAATAGATCTTCACAAACCACTACTGTCCAAGTTCAAGCTTTGAAACAGGATCTGTAAAATAGAATATAAAGGTATTCACCAAGTTTGCTTTGAATGTGGGAAATTTGGGCATAACAAGGCTGGGTGTCCTCTTCTTATTTCCTCTCCAAGGGTGAACGAGACAGGAGACAGAGATCAAGAAAATTGTCATAATGAGATTAACAAACAAGATGATTCTTTCGTTAACCTTGAGGTGTTAGATCATTTTTGTCCCTGGATGCTTGCACAGAAAAAACCACGCAGCAACGTGAGGAAGAATGGAACTGCTCCGCTCAATCAACGTGATAAGGAAACTTCTGGCTCTAAGGGGACTAGTCATGTTCATATGAAAAATGTTTCCAACAGCAAGAGGACGTCGAGGTTCACTGTATTAGAAGATTTAAATGAGAATGAGGGACAGGAGAATCTAGATGAAGATGAGCGTGTCAATTCTGATCTAGAACGAGTGAATCAGAGGTATCCTAAGGGTGGCAGAACAATTTCTTTTCGTGGAAGAGGTCAAGGTAGGAGGCCCAATGTTCAAGTTCAGAGGAGTGCCTTGGCTGAGATTACGACTAATGCGCTGAATGTGGGTCAAAATTTGGGTAATAAAGCTGAGTCTTAGAATGAGTTGACTACCAAGAAAGGGCTGAACCGGGTAAACCAAGCTGCTGCAGCTAAGGAACATATTGTGGTTTTTGGGATAAATGGAGGAAAGGAGGTTCATTCTTTGGTTGTGCACCATGAAGAACCTCAAAAAGCTATTGAAAATACTGAACTTCTTCACAATGCTCAGGTTAACCAGCAGAACTTAATGTTAATACACTCGGACGACCCTCCGGATGATATTAATGAGAATCAGCTGGAACCAAATGTTGAAGTTGAGGATGAATTTCTTGAAACAGGTGAGTTTGATGACCTCAATGGTTATGAGATACAGATAGAGAGGGGCCACCTCAACTAATTAAGGTGCTCTTCTTAAGAGTGTTTTTATAAGTTTATTTCCTTATGGGACTTTGGATTTGATGTTGTTTTCCTTATCACCTTCTGTATTTTTTGATGATTAGCCTATTCTGGAACTGTCAAGGGGCGGCCTCTAAAGGTTTTGACCGCGTCCTCAAATTTATTCTCTCCATTTATAATCCGACTATTTTGAGGTTAGTTGAAACCAAGATTAGTGGATCTAATGCTGATAGAGTCTGTAGCAGGATTGGTTATGATAATTGGGTCCGCATAGAAGCTTTGGGTTTTAGTGGTGGAATATGGCTTTTTTGGAAGAATGATATTCGGTTATCTA
>CATIWK010428240.1:0-20250 GCA_949634005.1 Mallotus japonicus
TAACTCATATTATCAACTCTTGATAATAAACATATTTAACATAATGCTAAAGGGTAAATACTCAAATAAATAAACCCTTTATTTAAATGAATATTATATTGTCATAGGGATTAATACAATGTCATTATTCATAACAAAATGGCACTAGGGCTCATCTATGCTAACAACTTCATGTAATTAATTTACTTGTGTATATAGTGGACATAGATTAGTTATTATATTTTTACTAAGAAAAAAAATTAAACCTAAATTTCATTAGGATAGTTACAACTAACATTGAGGTTAAACTATAATTACTAATTCATTCCTTTATTTTTTAGAAATAATTAAAAAAATTCTCAATTTTAGTTACGTCAAACTATTTCTCCTCTCCGTTAAAAAGAAAAGTTAAACGACATAAAAAAGACATATTACTCTTAATATTTAATTAAATTCATAATATTATACCGTAATAAAAAAAATTAGATTCTTATTTTATTAAAAAAATATTCACCTTTTCTTTTATACTATTATAATATTAAAAATAATAAAAATAACTTAAATTAAATTAAAATTAATTAATTTTGAAATTATAACTAATAACTCTGAAATCGAACTTTACTGTGGAATCTGCATCGATGAGACGAGTTGGGTGAATGGTTGAGGTGTTCTCCACAAACACTCTGATACTTATTTGTACGAGGAAAATAAAGAATGCAGAGAATAATGTAGAAGATCTAGTGTATGAATAAATGAATAAATATGAGAGACATTAGGAGTATATATAGAGATATAAACTTGATTGAAGTTGGATTACTGTCCTTATCCTTGTAGGATTGGTTCTCCTAATTTAAAAAAGAAATATATTTCCTATATAGAATAATATTATTATTAGGAAATAATGTTTTACCTTCCTATTTAATGATTCTTCTCTTTGGGGGGTCAAGAGTCCCCCCAAATGTTGTTCGGATATTTATGTCCAAGATTGCTGATGATGTGTTATTCTGAACACTAATGATCTGCTACTTGAATATTTAAGTAAATAATCTGTTGGTTTTGAGATATTTTAGACAATATGAGTCTTCAATGATGCTCGGTGTTAAGAAATGACCTGAGTCTTCAATGATGCTCGGTGTTGAAAAAAACCCGAGTCTTCAATAATGCTCGATGTTGAGAAATGATCTGAGTCTTTAATGATGCTCGGTGTTGATAATCGACCCAAGTCTTCAATGATGCTCAGTGTTGATCAATGACCCGAGTCTTCGATGATGCTCAATGTTGATAAACAACCCGAGCCTTCAATGATGCTCGGTGTTAATAAATGATCCAACTCTTATATCTCAATATTGATAAATAACCTGAGTCTTCAATGATGTTTGGTGTTGATAAATGACCCGAGTCTTATATCTCAATATTGATAAATGACCTCAGTATTGGTGCTAGGTGTTGGTTCCTAGGCTTTGATGCTCGGTGTTGATAAACGACCCGAGTCTTATATCTCAATGTTAATAAATGACCTAAGTATTTGTGCTAGGTGTTGGTTCCTAGGCTTTGATGCTCAGTGTTTATAAACGACCTGAGTCTTATATCTCAATGTTGAGAAAGAACCTGAGTATAGGTGCTATTTGATGGTCGGTGTTGATAAATGCCCCGAGTCTTATATCTTAGTATTGATAAACGACTTGAGTATTGGAGCTAGGTGTTGGTTTCTAGGCTTTAATGCTCGATGTTGATAAATGACCCGAGTCTTATATCTCAGTGTTGAGAAATTATTTGAGTATTGGCGCTAGGTATTGATTCTTAAACTTTAATACTCGGTGTTGATAAACGACCCGAGTCACTATTGAGCCGAGTATTGCTATGGTGAAAACTGTCCTCCTGACTTTTGTATTCGTGTGTCTTTCCATGTGACAATTCTTAAATTTTGAACCTCCCAATGTTTGGTGTCAGGAAGATCGTGTCAATTATAGGGATGTGTGGACTACTGCATCTATAAATGTTCATATAGTGGGTATTTATTGCCTACTTTCATTCCTTAAATGCCCCTAGTTTGCCTGTAATATGTTTCAACTTCCTAGGGCAACTAGTGTCCTTCTAGAATATTCTTCTTTACTTTTTTATATCTAAACATTTTTAGGTTTTTGCACCTTTCTCCATTTTGCCTCCATCTCTGTTCTTGTTTTCCTTCCTTTTTTGCATAGACTGGATGCAGTTCAACTTAAGTGTTGTAGGGAAAAATACAACATCCCTTATGACTATGGCTTGCTTCTAGTGAATGATGATTTTAGGGCTCATCACAGTTTGCTTGGATTTGACAAAAATGGTTATTTACATAGATCCATTAGAGGGAGGTTTGAGGTTCCCCTTAGACCTATTTGTTAAAGATTTTTTGAACCATTATAATATAGCTTTTAACAGCTTCACCTTAACAATTACCAACTCTTGACTGCTTTTATAGAAGTGGTTCAAAGAGAAAGTAGAGAGCCTGACTTGGATATATTCAGGTTTATGTATAGCTTGACTTAAGAAGAAGGGAGACTTGGCCTTCTCACTCTCTGTTGTTCCTGGTCATAGTCTCTTCAAGAAATTGCTTGAAATCAATAAAGCTTGGAGAAATTAATTCTTTGTAATCCAACACAAGTCTAATTTTGTGGATATAAGACTAATCTAGGTTCAGGAATGTCATAAAGTCTAGTGTCCGACTAACTTCGGCAGTGATGTTATGGATTTTGTGACCTATATACATTTGAATTGCATGATAGATCACCTTTGTGCCAAGAATCTGTCTCAAAGATATATCCGAAGAGTGTATCCAAGCAATGTTATTTCTCATTTTGAAGAAGGTAATCTTGTTATTTTTGGAGGTACATTCTAACTTAATTTCTTTATTTCATATTAGTAGATGGCTAAGATTGATGAATTTATAGATAGAATGGTTTCAGATGAAGGAGTCGGGGCCAAGCATATTAGCGAGACTTCTGCTATGGACCCTACTCCAGCCACAAATACTGAAGCTAACTCCCAGCCGATTATCGATCTTACTTGGCCTCCCAAGGGTGGGACTTCAAAGCAGAAGAGGCCACAAATATCTGATGAGCAGTACTAAAAGCTTGTTATCGATGTGTAATCCTGATAAAGCACCCTTGCATATTTGGATGTGCAGATATGAAGGGGTAGATTGAAAATAAGGTGGGGAATCCATCAATCTTAAATTACCTTATTCGAGATCAGTACACTGAGTCTCTCAATTTAAAGAAAGATATATCACAGTGGAATCCGGTTGATCTCGATGAACTTAAGAGCTAAGTTATTTTTAACATGTTGGAGGTATCAAAACTTCCCTTATCCTTCTGATTATCATTTAATTTTCAATCATTCTTATTATCTCTTCTCTTAGGCTATTTAAGGAATGCTTGAGTGTAAAGACCTTCATTACCAACTGAAGAGTAAGTGTAGTTCAAAAGATAAGAAGCTGAACTCCTGAGTATGAAGATAAGCTCAATAAGACCAAGGAGTTTATTGAGTTAGCTCGGAACGAATGGGCTTTGGCCATCTCTGGCGCTGAAGAGAAGTAACATAAGATTGAGGAGCTTGAACAATTTATTAAACAGTTAACTTCTTAAGTTGACTAACTGACTGTCGAGCAACTGACCATAAAGAAGGAAATTGCTAAGCTCAAGAAGACTCGAGAGAAGGACAAGAAGATTTTTCAAGAGTTGTCTAAGAAATTTTTCAAAGTCTTAAAATCTGAATGCCGGAGGATCTTGTCTGCCTAGAGTCCAGACCTAGACTTCATCGAGATTGATAAAATCTTTTACAAGGGTCTAGCCGGAATAGTAAAAAAGAATAAAGCTTCTGCAATAGTTGTATCTTAGTGGACTAAAGAGGGAGAGGGTTCCAAAAATCCTAATGTTTCTCAAAACCCTGATGCCTCTTCCGTTTCTAGGATTTGAATTTTTTGTAATTAATAAATTAAACTCTTTAATGAAATTAATATTTTGCTTCAGAATCTTTATTTGCTAAGTACATTCATTTAAATTATATATTTTTAATCTATTGATAAATTTTTTTAAGGCTATCAGCATTCCAATAGCGAGGTAATGCTTTTCCTCGGATATCTTTAATCTTGTGGGCACCTTTACTCGACTTCTCAATGATCTGGCAAGGTCCTTCCCAATTTAGTCAGAGCTTGCCTGTTCTAGCACTTCCTCTTCCTATATCTGCTCTTCTTATGACAAGATCACTGGGTTTGAATGTTTTCATTCTGACTTGCTTATTGTGATGATCAGCAACTTTCTGTCTTTGAGCTTTTGCTACTGCTGAAGCTTGCTCTCTTCTTTCTTCAAGTATGGTCAAGCATATACGAGCATTGATGTTATTGATGTCTTAATCAAAATCTTCAAAAACTCAAAAACTTACTGAGCTTATCTCTACCGAAATTACTTCATCCATTCCATTAGTCAACCTGAAGGGTGTTTCTCCTATTGAAGTTCTTGGTATTGTCCTGTAAGCCTAGACTACATTGTTGAGCTCGTATACCTAATTCTCTTTCTTCTCGTCAAGTCTCTTTTTTAGCCCTTGTAAGATGATTCTATTTGTGACCTCTTACTGCCCATTAGTTTGAAGGTGAGCAATAGAAGTAAATCTGAGGTTTATGTTAAGCTCAAAATAAAACTGTTTGAAATTTTCATTGTCGAATTTCTTGCCATCATCAGTTATCAAAATATGAGGTATACTGAATCTGTAAATAACCTTTTTCTAGAAGAAGTTTCTTATATGAGCTTCAATGATGGTTGGAATGGCTTCCAACTCAATCCATTTTATAAAATGATCAATCACGACAATTAAGAACTTCCTCGAAGCAGTTGAGACTAGGAATGGTCCCAAGATATCCATCCTCCAAATAGCAAAAGGCCATGGACTTCCAATTGGGTGCCGAGTATTACGGGCTTGTGTGATAATCGAGCAAATTGCTGACATTTCAAACACTCTTAAACAAGCTGTGAGGCATCATTAGACATAGTGGGCCAGTAGTATCCTTATAGTAAAGCCTTTATGATTAATGAGCTTCAGGCTTCATGGGCACCACATGTCCTTTCATAAATTTCCCTCAGAATGTAATTGCCTTCCTCTAGTGAAACACATTTAGACCAGGGATGTGTTAAAGATATTTTATAATGGTTCCCTCTATATTTGGAGTAATGGGCAGCTCTCAATCTTAATTTCTGAGCTTTAAGCTTATCTTTAGGTAGAGTTATGTTTCTCATATATTGGATTATCGGTTTTATCAACTCAGCTACTTCTTCAATATTCATTACTTCTTCTTCATCAATGTTAAGCTTGGTTAATTATTTTGTTAGTTTTAGAGTCTGAAACAATTAATTATTTTTTACTGCTACTTTTGCTAACAAATCTGTTTCTTCATTTTTGCTTCTAGGAATCTGGACTATTTCCCACTGTCCCCCATCTTATTCGAGCTTCTTTATGAGTTGTCCAGCCATTTCAGCATACTTAACCATATGTGGCTCCTTAATATGATAAATTCCTTTAATTTGGTTGACAACCAGGTGTGAATCTAAATGGATTTTTAGATACTTAGCTCTGACCTCTATCGCCAATTTTAGTCCTGTTATTAAAGCTTCAGAACTCGGCAGCATTATTTGTTGCATTATAGTTTATCTGAACTACATATCTAATTATGATCTTTTTGGGCCTATTAATATAATGCCAGCTTCGGACCCCTGAGCTCCAGTTGTTCCATTTATGTACAATTTCCATTTCGGATAAGTTGGAGTTGTTATATCTTCAATTGTCATCTTTTGGATGAAGTTTGACAAGGCTTGGGCTTTTATTTATTGTTGAGAATTATAGGAGATATTAAATTCCCCTAATTAGACTGACCATTGTACCGAGCATCCAGAAGTCTCTAGCCTTTATAATATTTTCCTTAACGGGAAATTTGTCCGGACAATGATAGCGTGAGCTTGGAAATACTATCTGAGTTTTTAGGATGTATGAATTACTGTCATCGCAAACTTATCAAGCTTCGGACATTGAATTTCTGAACCTTTAAGCACCTTGCTGACATAGTTTATTGGATTACTAATTTAGATCTTCTCATGCAAGTACTAATGCGATAGACTCATGTCTGACAGATAGATACAACTATAGTGCTTCTCCAGGAATTAGCCTACTGAGTAATGGTGGAGAAGATGGAAATCATTTTATTTCTTCAAAGGCTTCCTAACACTATGTATTCCATTCAAACTTCTTTATGTTCTTTAATGCTCGGAATAATGGGAGATATTTCTTCACTAAGCATGATATGAAACGTCTGAGTGATGTTATTCTGCCATTTAGCTTTTAAAGTTCATTCAGTGTTGTTGGAGCTTTCATGTTCATAATGGCTTCTATCTTTTTCGAGTTTGCCTTTTTTCCTCTGTGAGAGATTATAAAACCCAAAAAATTTCCAGCCTTAACACCAAACACGCATTTGTTTAGGTTAAGCTTCATTCAGTGTTGATTAGAAATCTTCAGAATATGGTCAAGGTCTTCTGAGTGATTTTCTACATTCTGACTCTTAACAATAATATCTTCTACATAAACTTCAACGTTCTTCCCAATCTAATAAAATTCATCAATCTCTGGTAGGTTGCTCCAGCATTCTTCAAATCAAAGGGTATGACTTTATAGCAATATAACCCTTCATTAATGATGAAAGATGTTTTTTCTTGATCCTTTTTTTTATTGGGATATAATGATATCCTTGTGTAGTGTCAGCGAAATTGTAGAGGCTATGACAGGTTGTTAAGTCCACCAACTAATCAATTATATATAAAGGATAACTATCCTTGGGATAAGCTTTATTTAGATCAATGTAGTCTACACACATTTTTTACTTCCCATTTAGCTTCTTGATAAGTACTACATTGGCTAACTATTCAGGATGAGTAACCTCTTAAATAAACCTAGCATCTAACAGCTTTTTAGTTTCTTCAGCAATTATTTTTTATCTCTTATGGGCAAATTTCCTCTTGTTTTGCATAACTAGTTTAATATTCGGATCGATGTTCAAGCTATATGAAGGTATATGAGGATCTACCCCAACAATCTCGAAAGCTTTAGAGGCAAAGATATTCGAATATATATTGAGGACTGCATTGATGTTCTGCTTAGTCTCATTGCTCAACTCACCGCCAATCTTCACTTTTTTCCCACTATTTAATTGAACTCTTATTTCATATAAATTTGGCCTCCCAATTATCCCATTATAGGTCAAAGGAAGGTTAACTATATTGAAAATAGCTTTAACAACTTTCAAGTCTTCAGTTTCTCGATTGTTAGTTTTGTGATCAATTCCACCATTCCTATTGGCTATGTAGTTCCTCCACAGAAACTAGTGATGGGGTTCTGCATGACCTTCAAATCCATTATCGATCCTCTCATCACTCAGTAAGTATTCCAGGATAATGCGTTGATGGTACTTCTATCATCAACCAATGTCCTTCTGACCAAGTAATTATTAATATAGGCTCTGATGACTAATGCATCATTGTGGGGGTGTCAGACATGCTTTCTGTCTTCTTGGCTGAACATAATTACTTTATCAGATTTTGATATAGAACATACTTCTCTCCAAGTCCTTTTTGGCCTTTTCCCAGATAGGGATTCTCCTTCAATAATCATGTTAATTAACTTTCTATTATAAATGAGTTATTTGATTAATTATTTTAAGATCTTAATAGACATTTGTGTCATGTCCATACTCTCAGTGGTATTGACAGTAAGCTCTTCTATCCCGTGCTTGGGCACTAGACAGACTTGTCCTTCTGGCCGGAGTTATGCCAACACTATTTTGTTTTATCCATATCAAGATTTCTGATCTTGGAGCATTTAATTGTGTATATTTCTCAATTTCTCTTTTAAATCCCTCTACTGGGTTTCTGAATATGCTTCGTGAAGTCCAGAGTTTCCTCGAATCTGGTCTTTCTTCTCTTTTATAAAGAGCTTTCTCATCTTTCCAGTGCAACTTCCTGCCTTTGTCTAAATCTATCAATTTGGTTGCTATAGCCATTACTTCATAGAAGGTTCGTGGCTTTTTAGTCATGATTTTGTCTTTTAACTTTCCCATTTGAGTACCAGTTTTTAGTGCTTCTATAGCTACCTTGTCACTTAGACTCTCTATTTGCATAGCCACTTTGTTAAATTGATCTAAGTAACTCTTTAAAGACTCGATAACTTCCTGTTTGCATAGTCGTAAGTCATTGATGCTCTTGGTGGGAGGGATATTTGTAATGAACTTGGTATGAAATTGCTCAATGAACTCTATGAAAGATAAGATTGAGTTTCTGGGCAATCAATGAAACCATTTTTTAGCTATCTTAGTAAGTTTGCTCGAAAAGACTCAACACAATATAACATTATTACATTTTAAAGCATCATCTTTGTTCTGAATAATGATATATGACTAATGGGGTCTCCGGTGCCATTATACTACTCCAATTGAGTAACTTAAATTTGTTTAGTATCTCAGTCCTAATAATTTAATTGATAAACGGTGTGATTCCATCTAAGATACATTTATCTTCCTAATTTAGACCCACCCGAGCTTTGTGCATGGCTTCTTTTACTCGGTAAGAGAGTTTATAATCATCCAAAGCATGAATGTTGGTGTTGGACTCGGTCACTCTGTCTTTATTTTTGTCATATCTGAGATTTGCATCCTTACCATTCTCAATTGCTCCAATAGGTTGTATTATTAGCTGTAGCTGTTCGTCCTCTTGGAATGTCATTTTGGGCTAGAGCTTGGAGTTGTTGCTGCATTAAATTTATCTGAGCTCTGATATTATTAATAAAAGCCTCTCATATAGTGGGGGTAGGTTGGGTGTTTGAGTAATGGTGTTTAAGTCAGGTGTCCCAATAATAGAGATTTCTAGTAAGCTTAGGAAAGGTACAGATGGTATAGGTCTGTTTGTGTATTGTAATTGTGCATAATAGGGGAAAGTCGTTCCTATTGGTGGATTCGACCAATTCTAAGTATTACTCAGAGGTGTGAAGAGTTCTGAGGGAGGAAGTTGAGATGAAGATTCAGCTTGTTGTGCTGGTGTGTTTGGGTTGATGGATTGAGTGCTTGCATTCAATCCTTGAGTCGTGAGGTGAACTGGATGCCATGGATGTTCTTAGAATACTTCAAATTAAAAGAAGTGGATTTTGATTCGAATGAGCTTTCCACAGACGACGCCACTTGATAACTGAAATCAATCTTCGTTGTGCAACCTATATCGATGAGGAGAGCTGGGTGAATGGGTGGGGTGTTCCCCACAAACACTCCAATGCCTATTTGTGTGAGGAAAATAAAGAATGCAGAGAATAATGTAGAAAATCTAGTATATGAATAAAGAATGAATAAATATGAGAGACATGAGGAGTATATATAGAGATATAAACCTGATTGAAGTTAGACTACTGTCCTTATCCTTATAGGATTGGTTCTCCTGTTCTAAGAAAGAAATATATTTCCTATATAGAATAATAATATTATTAGGAAACAATAGTTTACCTTCCTATTTAAGGATTCTTCTCTTTAGGGTATCAATAACTTCAAAAAAAAAAAATCTTTTTGTTCAAAAATTTAAATTAAATAAAAAATACATTTATTTTCTTTTTATTAAATCCATAGTATTATACAATATTTAATTAACTTCTTAATTTCAATTTTAAAAAAATTTGTTCACCTTTTTTACACTATTATAATATTAAAAATTAATAAAAAAATTTAATCTCTAATTCAATTAAATTAAAAATTATAATTTCAGCAAAAAACATAAAAGTACATATTTATTCTCAATATTTAATTAAATTTATAATGTTATATCATACTTGATTTTATTTTTTCTTTTTTAAATAATCATTTATTTTATACTATTCATAGTGTAGAAAATAATAGCAATGTGAAATTATTCTTTAATCAAATTAAAAAATTACAATTTCAATAAATTAATGAGTGGTTGCAGCGGTATAAATAGAGACCGGCTAACAAAACAGTAAATTTATTACTTAAAATTTTTAATCAAACATCAAATTATATAGACATTTGCATTTTATTTTAAAAACATTTGTAAATTTAATGTTAATTAAGGTAAGTCTACATTTATAAATTTTTAAAAGTATTTTTTTAAATCTTATATATTATTGATATTTTAATTCTTAACTAACAGTATAATTTAAGAATATTCTTAAACTTTTTTATAAAGGAGAAAATAATTTGAAAAAATTAAAATGAGAGTTTTTAATTACTTTAAAAAAGGAGGAATTAAATAATAATTATCTTCTAATCTCAATGTCAGGGTAATTATGAATTGTAATCATTCCATTTTATTATGGCCCAATTTAGTGGACCATAATAAAAAGCATGCATGTCTTTGTCTTCTTTTAATTTCCATGAAAAAGCCATGTTCCTTGGATGTAGATTAATTAAATTTGATGTCGACCCATATAGAAGTTTTTGTACACGTTTAGCAATTCAATTTCTGGGCAAGTCAGTTCAAATTGGATCAGTCGTTGAAGATTAATGATTTTTATTTTTATTTTTATTATCTAGTTGCAAAAAGAGATATGCCTTAATTGTTTGTTTATATTTCCAACAAACAATTATTTCAATATCTGCAGCAAAATCTTGTGAGTTAGGAAAGATACAAACCCTTTATTTTCAAAAGGAAAATGATGTGCATGTCACATTCCAGTAATAATTTTTTATTTGGAGAAAATGTATCAATTACACAATTATTTTTTATCAATATTAAATATAATTTAATTAAAATTTATTAGATTGTTGATTGAATTGACTGTAAAAAATCCAGAATAATCTGAATTTTATTTGATTTTCTTGAATTAAGCTCATTTACTCTTGAGCTGAAATAGAAGTAAATTAAAAAAAAAAAAAAAACTAAAAACTAACCCTAGCCATTTTTTCTCTCTTTTCTCTTTAGTTTTCTTCATTAAATATTTTTATTTTTAGCCACAGCCGATCATCTTTTAGATCGGCAATGATCCTTTATTGTTTTTCTATTCTATTTTATTTTTTCATCTAATAAATATATATCCTTAATCTATTTGTTTTATTTTTTATTTTTATTTTTTTTGTTCTTCATTCGTGAAGTTATTAATCTCTTTATGAGATTTTGGTAGTTTTTCTCTATAGAGTTTATAGTTCTCTCTATTATAAAATTTTTGTCACTATTTTTTATAATCGGACTCAATTAAAGACCATAAAATCGATTTATGGCCAATGAACATCATGGAGTGGAGCATAAAGATTGTTGAACAAATCATCAAGTTGTAAATCAAAATAGTTCTGTCAACACAATTGAAAAATAGTGATGAACGGTTTCATATGTTGAGTGAGAGTTTTTTTCAATACTTTTTTATTGTACTTTATTCATATTATATGTTCATTAAAGATGTATTATTGATTTTCAATAAATAAAAGATTTATTTTTTCTAAAGAAAAGAAACAGAAGTAAATATACATTGCAAGTCTAAAAATGACATTAAATAAATATAACTTTAATTTCAAATTATATTACAACTTAAGAAAATAAAGTTTTTATTAAAAATATTACTATATGTTCAAAATAATTATCAATAATAAAATTCATATAGATAATTTTGTTTTCATTATAAATAAAAATGTTATATATTTTTCATATTGATGTATAAATTTTATAATTTACGGGAGAGCTAAGGAATTAATAGGTTCAGTTTTAACTATAAAAAAAATTAAATATACGAATTCAATTAAATATTTGTTAAATATATTTGAAATAGTTCATAAGTCAGAGTCATTTGCAAAATTAATCATTTCCCATAAGAAGATAGTGGCTTTATGATTTTGATGGATGCTCATAGGTCTGGCTTTTAACAGTTGATAGTGGTTTTATTTGATGAATCCTCTTTTTCCATGGATGATTTCTACTCTCTTTTATGGAGTTATCATGCACTTTCATAGTTTCATCACAAGATGAAGATTGTATTCAAAATTTCAAATTTCAGCATCAATTGCTCTTTAGAGGTGATGATTGCTCCTATCTATGAAGCACTATGGTATTATTCATTTTATAAAATTAGAATACAACAAATGTATTTTCATTAGTTATGGTTTACGGTTATACCAGATTTAAGGATTAATAGAGCTATAATTTTATTGATTTGGTTAGAATTCATCATTGTTATAGTAAAATATACTTGTTATAATTTACTGTTGATATGCTATTTACTGAATAAAAAATTAATACTTTTTTATATAATAATTTTTTATATTCAAATAATTATGAAAATTTGATTAAACTAAGTTCGATAAATTATGTTAAAAAGTAAAATTTTTAAAATCTATATATATATATATATATAATTAAATTTATAATTTTATTTAAAAAATATAAATTTTTTACTATTTGAATTGAGATGTTGGAATAAATTTTAATATTTTAATTATCAAAAACAAAAGCATTTTAGTTTTATATAGTTAATGAAATTGAACTAATTGAGTTCAAATATAATTATTTCATCCACACTCCACAGTGAAATTTGAACTTCAGGGACTAGAATTTATTTATTTATTTATTTATTTTATGGCTAAAGACAACTAGAAAGAAAACGAAATGTGGGGTTCACAACAATAAATCAATTTTAAGAGCATATGGCAACGTGGTTCACTGTAGTGGCACTCAGTGAGTCCTATATTTTTAGTGTGAATCATCGGTATTTAGAATCTATTGAGTTCTATTTAATTCGATTTAATCTTGACAGGACCATAAGAGTAATGAATGTCTCTTAACAACTAATTCAACGTGACTATATACACCAGGACTCGAACCCAAAATCACGTTTAAACAGAAACAACCTCTACTAGTTAATCTCAACAATTGTTGGTGGTGAGTCCTATATTTGATAGTACAATGAGTTGTCTTGTCGTCCTTATTCAATGTGGGTACAAATGTAACTAAATCAAATCGACTCTCAAACTACTCTGAATCCACTCAAAATCAACTTGATTATTATCTAGTTAAGTTTGAGGTCGAACTATTTAAGTAGGTTATCGGATTTAGTTTGAACTCCTAATTATGTGATTTAATAGGCTAACAAATTTAATTGAGTCTAATCGAACTTGTAGGTATTTATTTTTTTATTTTTTATTTTAATATAATAATAAATATATCTTATTAAGTCGCTTCAAGCTCGAAATCGAATAGAGTCGAGTCGAGTCAAGTCAAGTTCAAACTCAAGTCGAGTCTAAATATTTTAAAATATATTTTTAAAAATTTTATTTAATTAATGAATCAAATTCAAGTTTGAACAAAATTTCGATCGAGTGGAGTCGATTATAAAAATTAAATTGAGCTCGCGCTTGACGGTGTATTCATAGTTCGATTATACTACTAAATGCAGCAAAATGAGGCAGACCCGTGCCATGTGCAGCCAACCTATCTTCAATTCATGCACGTGCATTCCTTTTTATTTATTTTCTTTTCTGCTTCAATTTTTTTCTTTCTAAAAAATGAGATATAATTCAAACATCACAAAAGTTGTTTTGTTTTAGAAAAAAAGTACAGTACAAAATAAAAATCATTAGAATGAACTAGGGGAAATTACCAAAAAAATCCCAATGTTTGAGGGTATTTTAAAAAAAATAATATTCAATTTTTTCTTTTAAATAAAACCACAACCTTTAAAATATTATAAAAAAAAGTCATCCTTGGATGACTGTACTGGTAACAGGAGATTAAAACATTTTTTTCTGATTTATGGGGCCCACTTGGATGACTGTACTGATAACACGAGATGAACCTGACGTATTTATCCCCAAATTGATATTTTTTCCCCTCCAATTGAGTGTTTCATTTTGGATTAATAGACTGTTTAGACAGATAAAAGTGCAATTTAGTTATTATAACAAAAAACTCAGCATACTAGATATATGAAATTTCAACTTAACACACTAGATATATGAAATTTCAATAGAAAACTCAACATTACCAGTACAATTATTCAAGTAGGGCTTTTTTTATAACATTTTAAAGGTTGTGGTTTTATTTAAAAGAAAAAATTGGATAGGATTTTATTTAAAAATATGCTCAAACGTTGGGATTTTTTTTTGTAATTTACCCAATGAAATATCTAGTAAAAAAATAATTCTTCTACGATGAAATAGATTGGATATATTAAGACACACATCACATAGAAAAATTAAAAATATATTATTTTAAAATGAGAATATCATCAATTTTTTTTTTACCAAAAGAATATCATCAATTCATAAGTTTTAAATCCTTACCTTCCTCATACCAAATTAGAAAAATTAATTAATAATTAAATTTTTTTAATAAATCAAACCATCAAAATAATAAAAATTCATCTCAAATGACAAGAAAAATAATTGTATTTTTCTAGCATAATAGAGGAATATTATCACTTTTTTTTTTTTTTTTTTTTTTTTTGGAAGCAAATATTATCACTTATATAAATATTAAAATTGAACTCATAATTTTTTATACTTAAAAAAAAGTCTTTAAAACTTGTCCAATATTTTTTTTTTCTTTTTAATCATCGAATATTAAAGTCTCTCACATTATTAGAAAAATCATGAGGTGTATATTTCTAGAACAATATACACACCCGTTGGCCTCTCTATGGACATGCATATTGGCTTTTTATGAAAAGATCTTGAATCCAAGTCTCCTATGAATATAATTTTACATATTAATTTAAGATTTTTAAAAAATGTAATTCTCACTTCAAACCTAAAATATATTCCCGTATTTAAAAATATTAATATTATATTTGGATAAGAACGAAGAAAATAAATAAATAAATAAATGATACCCTCCAGTACCGAACAAATATTGATTTTTTTTTTAACAACGATTACATTTTGATCGGTGGAGGGGAGAGGAATTTGAACCTCTATCTTATCAGGGAGTTTATCCCTTTACTGAAACTAGCCAGTTCAAGATGGATAGCTCAAACATAATTTTTTTCCTAAAAGCAATGTCCCTAGGGTTTGAACCCATTGCATTGATTAGCAATGGTATATTCGTGCCAATTAGATCACTGTGAGTCCGTGACCCTAATAAATTGAAACAAAAATAAAATTATTTTCACGAAAAATATGCATTAAAGAGTTTTGGTGTGGCCACATGCAATAGAGTTTTGGCTTCTATAGCCATTTCTCTGTTTGGCTTTTATAGCCTTTCTCTGTATGGCTTTCATAGCCTTTTTCTCTGATCAATGAATTAATAGTTCGAAAAAAAAATATGAGTGTGTCGCAACAAGCTTGAAATTATTAAAATAATATTCCTTCTTTTTTAAAAAAACTTCCAAGAAGTATATTAAATAATTCCATTATTTTATGCCTGTAGCAACATTCGTGTCGCATGTGATGATACCTATTACCATCCATACAATTATAGATAAAAAAAAAATTTAATGAGAATATAATCTTTCAGGTAAAGTTAAATAATTGAGGTACTATAAAGGTAAACCAAAATCATGCATAAATGACTTTAATTATGGTTCGATTATTTTATGACATCCATTTCAAAGTGAATTATTCATGAACATTTTTAGCTAAGCTAACAAAGACTTTTCCATTGCACTTTGTGCTCTTTTTTAATAAAGTCCACACCAATTTGGTTAAAGAAGCTAATAGTATTGTTGGTGCTATGCAGCAATCAAACCAGGTGTGCATGTGATGAAGTGGAAGTGGAAGTGAAAGTGAAAGGCCTCTCACTCAGCCTTATCTCTTCGATGATATATTGTTTCTTCTGCTTCCTTTGCTCGTCCTCCTAAAAGTATCAAATTTGTGCAAGCTAGCTAGCTACAAGCCAGACCCTCCACCACTTGGTTTAAGTGGTTAAGAGGGTACCCATGACCCTTGAGGTCATGGATTCAAGTCCTAGGAACGTCGTCGCTAGGCATTTAAATATTGAGTTACCTATCTAGGGTTGACTAGTTTCAGTCACGGGGTCGGCTCCGTTTAAAGTTGAGGGCTTAGATTTCCCTCTTCCCTCCACTTCTCTGACAAAAAAAAAAAAAAAAAAAAAGCTAACTACAAGACAGCAACCAGAACGAGTTTGTTTTATTCCCATATTTGTGCAATTTTTTTTTTAACAACCATTAGATATTGCACTTTATATATATATATATCATATCATATCATATATTATCATATCTAATATATATCATATTATATCTATTATTATTATTATATATATATAGAGAGTAATTATTTTGTCTCTAGGGATGCATCGAGGAGATAAATCTTGATTTTTATACACCACTAAAAATTGAACCTATAACTTTAGGAATCTAAAGAATCACAAATGTCTCCACTTAACCATTTGGGCCAAGCTTCGTTGGCCCATATTTGTGCAATTTAAGCTTTTAAGATATGCTAGATTTTATTAGCATGCGCCATGTCTGAATCCTCCTCGTAATTGCATGTGGGGCATGTCAAGATAATGAGAAGATACGGGAACCACCTAATACAAATTGATCTTCTTGTACTCTCAATTTTTTTTTTCCGTATTATTATATTACATTCATCTACTGAATTTTCTATTCATTATATTTTTCACTCTCAATTTCAGGCATAATGAACCTTTTATTACAAAATTGACAGTTAAAAATATACAAATTAGTCCCTATAATTTTAAAATTTTTTATTTAATTCTTATAATATTTATTATTAACAATTAAGTCTATACAATTACTAAAATAATTCAATTAAACTTATTAAAAAAATTTAAAATTATAATCATCTAATTCTAATAGATTTACAATAGTAAATATATATAGTTATAAAAATTATAACATACTTCAATTATGCATTAAATATTTATATAATTAATACAAAAATATGGCAAAAATTAATACATAATAAATTTTCTAATCAATAAAAAAAAACATGATTTAGATAATAAATAAAATACTGGTGAAATTTATAGTATTTTTCAAATAAAAATAAATAAAATATTATTACATACAACCAGATCTCTTACAATTAAAGTTTAATAAATTAATAATTATATTAATTAAGTTTTTAAATGAATAAAACATTAATTGATGAGAGATTCTTGGGTGACTTTATTTTTTAGCTCCTTTTGTTTTACTTTATTTTAATCATCATAGCATGAAAGTTATAATCTAGTGGTGGTTATTAGCGAAGTGTACTTTACTTTGTAAAAAAGAAAGCAACTATATGAGACATCTTAATTTACTATAATATTATCTTGAAAGTTATAAACTTTAAGTTTATAATTTTCACTAGGATTTTATTTATTACATATCTCATATATTTTTCATTGATTAAAAATTTATTATGCATAATTTTTTCATTTTTTATTAATTATATAAATATTTAATGCACAATTAAGATGTCATAATTGTTATAATTATATATATATTTACTATTATAAATCTATTAGAAATAGATGACTGACATCTTAATGATATAAGAAGTATATAATTTTTTTTAAAATTTTTAATAAGTTTAATTGAATTATTTTAGTAAGTGTATGGACTTAATTGTTAATAATAATAAGAATTAAATATAAAAATTTTAAAATTATACAAATTGATTTGAATATTTTTTAACTGTTGATGTAATGTGTCAAAAATTTAGTAAAAGGGTACAATAAAAAATTCTTGTAAATATAAAGCGGTTAAGATGCATTTTGCCTAATACATTAGATGAATATGTGGAAAAAGTAAAGAAAAAATTATGCAAAAATGGCAAGCCAAGAACATCATAACTTACAATTTTTTTTTTCCAGTTAAAAGAATTGATGATGTACCAATATTTGTTAGTTCAAGTGGTAAAAAAATTTCAATTCTCTTAAATAAATTCTCGAGATTTAAATCATATATATGAAAAGAAAATAAATATCATAAACTTTTGTCTCCCTGTAGAATCATTCGACTCAAACTTTAAATTAATCGAAACCTTAAAATTACCGAATATCAAGACATTAAATAAAAAATGATGATGTAACTTCAATAGTTAGTTTAAGTGATTATGAGAGTTAATTTCTTTTCCCAACCATCTTAATTTAATTTTTGAGAAAAAAAAATTATGGATTATATTTCTTTAAAATCGTCTATGAAAAATAATAAAATGCTAAAATTTTGAAAAAATAATGAAACATTAAATTAAAATATTATTACCGTACCAACAAAAAAAAATTAATAATGTAATTCAATGCTATATAAAATTATATATTAGCTCAAAAGATTTTTTTTTTGCTTCATTTTAAGGAATGTTTTTTTATTATTTTATAGTTTGTGATTATTAAAAGGCAAAATCTATTCAAAAGTCCCTGAACTTTCAAATTCTATTCTACTGAGCTTTTATTTTTTTTACTATGTTTTATTGAACCCTTAAATAATTATTGTTATTTTATTTCTAATGTTAAACCAGTTTTTAAAAGAGATAAACACAATTATTTAAGGCTCAATAGAAATATAATAAATATCAATATCTGATAGTTTAAGTGGGAAGAAGATTGCATTTCTTTAAATAAAGTCTCATAATGAAGTTTTATATATATAAAAAATAGATTTTAAAATTTTTTTATCACATTTATAAGTCCATTTAACTTAAATTTCAAAATAATTGAAGTTCTTATAGCTAAGAAATTAGATGCTGAAATAAAAATAAATACTATGAAAAAATAGGTTGTGCCTTGTTAAAAATAGGTTTAAATTGCAGCTGCATCCAATAGTAAAAAGAAATGAATTTATTTTTTTCTGAAACAATTTGTTTAATAGCTACAGCTTGAGAAGTATCCAATGTTCTCTAAAGAATATGCCCCAAGTGGTAAAGTTGTCCAGAGAAATTAGATTAAATTCTATATGTAAAATACATTTTTATTTAATTTAAAAAGAAAAAAAATCTCTTATATTTTTTTGTTTATTAATATTTAAATTATTTATTATCAAAAAATAATTTTAAATTATTTAAATTTTCTATTAATATCATGTTCTTGAACAATTTTAGTTTAAACTTAAGTAATTGAATACTTGACAAGAGTTTTAGATTGAAAAAGCTTAATTAACCATAAAAATAATTTTTTTCATCTTAGTTTATAATTTTAGCAGTTGTTTGATTCATAAAAATGAATATAAAATATTGAGATTGGAATAGAGATTATGCTTCATAATGTTTGCTTTCTTAAATTTATTTTCAAGTTGCAATGCGATTCAATTAATAAGAATCATTTTTCTACATTTTTTAAAAATATAAATTCTCATTATCATTCAAATCAAATCAAAACAACTATAAATTAATTAAATATTTAAATATTAGCATATAATAATGAAACACTTATAAATATAATATACAAATCGATAAAAATAAATATAATATATTTCAATAATGAATTTTTTACTAAAATTATATATAAAAAATTGAGTGATTGCCCTTCTCTCCTTACTACCCAACTGAGAGCGGACAACTCATGAATTTAATAATATTTTAAAAGTATTATTATATTCTTTTAAAAAAAGTATTATTATATTAGTAAGTAAAAATGAACATAAAAATAATTCTTTCAAATAGATTATTACTTTATAGTATTATTTTCTCATATTAAAAATATAAATAATTTTAATAATTATATGTATTTTATGTTCATAACAAGCCAAAAAAAATTTTTGATTCCAATTTAAAAATTTTAATAATATATATATATAACCATTCATTTTCCACTACTATTCGTTTCTGTAACTGAAACTAATCCACATGAAATTGAAAACACCAAGAGCAAAATCAAACCAACAATACAAAGCATCTATGAAGCTTGTAAAGTTCCACATGTCACTAAAAGCATGATGTGGCAAAATTCATGCATTTGGTTATTAGATATTTTATATAGATATATAAAAGTGTGTATGTGATTGGAAAATTTTTATAATGATCATATCCTTTGATGATTTATAAGATCAAATCAATAATATCAACTTATTTAGAGTTCATTCATATACTATTAGATTTTAACTTTTAATATTTTAATTAAATTCTTAATTTTTCCTTAAAAAAAATTAAATCCTTAATTTTTATTAATTTAATCTTATAATTGATTAAAAGTGGGAACTATTATATATATATATATATATATATATATATATATATATATTTTGAAAAGGAACTATTATATAATATATCTTGTGATTGTGCATGTCATTACCATAAGTATTGGTATTATTTGCAATGGA
>CATIWK010428253.1:0-10464 GCA_949634005.1 Mallotus japonicus
TATATATATAAGCTTCCAAAATGGAAAGGAGAGGATTGGTATTTGATTCGACGGCCACTTTCGGCGAAAAATTGGGTTGTAAAACGTAGAGAAAACGCTAAGTGATGGGGACCACCACCCCAACCCAACCCAACATGCAAAAATCGGACGGTGGATATAAAAACAGTCCCATCCATTTACTACCACACCCAATCACAAATTCTTTTTTTTTTTCTTTTTCATTTATTAAATAAAATTTTGCTTTCTTCTCCTTTTATTCCCTAATCGTCCTCGCCGTGTCCTGGTTCTCTCTCTCTCTCTCTCTCTCGCAAATACACCCACCAGGAAACTACCAAATCGCACACGCATAAAGGAGGATCAACCGCACCAGGTATATATATATACACGTACATATGTGCATATAGAGGTGTGTGTTTGTGTTGTTTAATTTGATATTGATCTTTTGATCTTAAGAAATAATTAGGGTTGAATCGCTGTTTTTAGATGGCTTCCAAGCGGATCTTGAAAGAGCTTAAGGATTTACAGAAGGATCCTCCTACATCATGCAGCGCTGGTATTGTTTTTTTTTTTGACGCTTTGACTTCATCTCTCAGGTGTACGGAGTTTATTATATTGGATGAATTATTGTTTTGCTTGTTTTGTTGAGGAATTGTTGTTGATGTGATATTGAAAACTAGTAACTGTGTGGTTGGAAATTGATTTAAGATCAGATCAGCAATATGATTTTTTTTGTTAATGAATTCATTGAATTGGTGTGGATTGTCGAACGTACTTTCATCCTTATTTCATATTCTAGCTCAAACCTTATGCATGCAATTCTATATATTTTAGGGAGACCTTTTCAGTTTGTTCTCAGTTATTTGTGCTGTTGTGTTGTGTTGTGTTTTATTAAGTTTTGTTGCTTAATTTCTGGGAATGTTTCAGGTCCTGTTGCTGAAGACATGTTTCATTGGCAAGCAACTATTATGGGTCCTCCAGACAGTCCATATGCTGGGGGTGTTTTCTTAGTCACTATTCATTTCCCTCCAGATTATCCATTTAAGCCTCCCAAGGTATCTGCTTGTTTCCCTATGAATAATGGGTTCTCATCCTTTCAATCTTATCATAGCTGCTCTGCTTTACACTGCTGCCAGTCTTATCTACTTCAAACTGTTTGCATTTGTAGCTTTTTTTTTTTTTTTGGCACACCATTCATATACAATGCAAGGAAAGGGATAAATTGTATGTTCCAAATATAGATTCATATTATATTGTACTTCTATTTTATAGTGTTTTTAACGAAGAATGTTTGCTTGCTTATCATACTATTGAAAATTTTAAAGATAGTTTGTGCTGCTATTCTTTTTTATCCTGTTCAAAGTAAGATTCAAATCACTCTTTGTTGTCTGTGCGGTGAGAGTTTTGTTTATTTCTAACAAAAAGGTGAGCTAAAACCTAGCAGATATTCTGTGGATGCTTTCCTCAAAATGCAACCCTGTGATTTATTGATTGGAGTGCATGTGTGTTATGTTTCTGCAGCCAAGTGGAGCTTGCTTTTTGTTTGGCTGTGCATGTGTCTCATTACTTTTATATGCATGTATCTTGCAGGTGGCATTCAGAACAAAGGTATTCCACCCAAATATAAATAGCAATGGAAGCATTTGCCTTGATATCTTGAAGGAGCAATGGAGCCCTGCTCTAACCATATCCAAGGTTCTTATTCCTTAACTCTGAAAGCACTTATCTAAATATTGAAAGAAGGAATCGATCTGTCACTTGTTGATATTCTTTCTACAAATTAATAAACTATATCTACCTTCTCAATGAACCACATTATTTTATATTTGTGACATGGTCCTTGTACCTTATTATTGTTAACGTTCTTGCGGGTGGAAGTGGAATGTGGCTCAATAAACCCTTTTTTAAAAAAATGACTACCTCAGAAGAGAAATTTACTTTCTTGAATAAAAAAGGATAAATAGCCTTTTTAATTTCCTAGCATTCATATTTGGTGATGATGCATTGCACATCATAAAATCTATTTTTGCTTTTTAAGTTCCAGTTAATTTTTAAACTTTTAAAAATGTGAGACATTTCCTTGCTTAATGTGGATCTTAATTTCTCTGGTGAGTGCTTAACTGCTAAATAGGCATGTCATTCTTATTTAGATTTCTTTATTATTTTGCAGGTTTTACTTTCAATCTGTTCTTTGTTGACGGATCCAAATCCTGATGATCCGTTGGTGCCAGAGATTGCTCACATGTATAAGACAGACAGGAGTAAGTATGAAACAACTGCAAGAAGCTGGACCCAGAAGTATGCCATGGGTTAACGATTTGTTGTGTGCGAGGGGAAAGGGCGTCTTTCTATTCATTTTTTCTTAATTGTCTTTCAGTCATGTGTAACAATGTCTTTCGGTCTCTCCAATCAAAATGGACTAATCCGTAACACCACCTTAGTTTAAAAAAAAAAAAAAGAAACATATATGTTGCTTTCAATTGATGTATGGATAATGTTGTGCTGCAATTGTCCAAATGTGTCCCAAATTCAGTGTCAACGTACGTTGCTTATAAATCCTAAATGCTAGTTTCCTAGTTCTTGCTGCTGGTTATGGCTTTCTTCTCCAGGGCTTCACAGGTTACTGCTATTGGTTGGAATGCCTGGTCTAGGTTTTGTTAAAAGTAGTCTGAAGCAGGTGGGGGGTAATCTTTTAAATATAGGTAAGAAATTGGTGGCTTACAAGTCACTCTTGCTGCAAGACCAACTCAGATTAAAACGAGACTTGTAGGAACAAGATGTTCTTTCAACAAAATCGTCAAACTTTTTATTTTCGATGGATGTTGATTGTTGATATTTGCAACGGAATGAGATATCCACCGCCATAACAGAAATCAGGGCATTCTCTACCTTGAAGTGCGCTCACTGCACCCCAAACGTGTCAATGATCATCAACTCTTTTTTGTTGGGCCTGAGGTGCAATGATAACATGTACATGGCCTAGTTTCTCCACATTCTCATAAATGACCCGTTCTCATACTTCTGAGGTTTGAAGTTTGAACGAAAAAACTTTGAAAATAACTCCTAATATCCTAGATGACCCATTCACATACTTCAACTTTGAAAATAACTACTCAATAACTTTTCAAATAACTCCTAATCGCCTAAAGTAATTTTAAGGTTCAATAGTACTTTGAATACAATTTGATTGCCATGAAATTTTCTTTGATTAGCAATTGGATTGCGATATTTTCTTTGATTAGAAAGTAGCAACAGAAAGGAGAGACAAGAATTTCGAGTTGGAGTAAAATGCAAACCCCAAAAAACATATCTTGGGCTATCTTTGAGAAATTAATTTGGATAGATTCCCAAAAACTAAGGAACTTGCTTGAGAGATTGGCCCATTGGCCTGGACGCTACCTGACAACAATAAACAAAATAAAATAAAATAAAATAAAAAAGATCTTGACAGTAATATTTTGCAATAACTATTTAAACAAGGCTACCATACAATAAATAATAATATTAATATCTGCATTTTATAATACATATATATCAGTAAAGTCTTCATATTTCAGCTGCATGATGATGTATTGAAAAATTAAAATAAGGAGTTCTAAGTCAAACTTTACACTATCCCCAATTTATTTGATTCAGCCAGAACTTGCTACATGTATCATTTAATTAAAATAACACTTACATGTACTGCACCGACTCTACTTTCACTTGAAAAGTAGTGACCCTCCGAGCTTCATCAAAAGACTTCTAATATTAGAATCTATAAATTAAAAAATTGCTACGATTAACTTAAAATTAGATGGTCGTGGCCCTGATGGCCAAGCTGCTTGGGGCATCATTAATGGATCTCGGGTTTGAAATCCACTTCCCCCTCCTCCATTGTAATTGGCTAAAAAAACTTAAAATTAGAAGTTAAATCTTTAATATTTTATCATATTACTGTAATAAAATGTTATCGTGACAAGAAATTATAAAGCTAAGTCTTAATCAAAAAATATTTAAAATTTAAAAGTTTTTCAATTAAGACTTAAATTCAAGCTTTTAAGAGAAAAGTGTTCATTAATTATTGTCAATAAATGTTTCTAGATCTAATTAATGATTTAATACATAAAAATTAATTGTGGAATATTGGATTGATAGTCTCTAATTAATTAACATGTTCCAATTTCATTATTAGACACACATATCCTCATCTCAAATTTCATAAAGATCTTTTGAAGTAATGAATTATGAATGTTTTGTTCTAGTATTATTTTTCTTTAATCGTGTTTGACTAAAAAAAAATATACATAATTAAGTAGATAACAATAATAATGAATCAGATTTTTCAACCCCTTTGCTATAGTCTTTTCTCAAGGCTTTATCGTGTCATGCTAAGCATTAAAAGCAATTTTGCAGAAAAATAATAATTTTATTATTCCGTACCTAAAATTCTATAATAATACCATATCTAGTCTAGAAGGCAAGAACTGGGAGAACTGAGAGAACCCATGCCTAGGAATTCCAAACTCCAATTAAAAAAATCCAAAACCAAGTTAATTAAGCTTTATTTAGTTGATTAATTATAGACTTAATAGTAGTTTAATGCCTCAAGACATGGTGACCCATGGCCTTTATATTGTTTATATTAGTTAAATTAATCAAAAACTTTCACGTACGTGCCATGTATCTAAGTCTAAATGAAAAAACAAAAGAAAAAATCAAAGTTCAAAACAGAAATCTAGTTCAAGATTAAAAAAATATATATATAAAAAAAAAAAACTATGAGCAAATGGGTCGTGCCCACGAGTGGAAAGAGAGCATGGTCCCGAAAATCTGGTTCATTAAATTTAAACCTAACCATTTTAACCTAATCTCAGTTTCAAGAGACAACTCACCAACAAAAATATTCAATAATGGTTAGGGTAGTATCTCAGTTTTCAAGTAGTTGAAGGATTTTATTCGTTTTATTTATTTGGTAGTATAAGACAAGGTACAAAGCTTAAAATCATAAGCTAACACATCACTAAGAGAGAGAGCTTTTTTAGTTTTTGGAAGAATATTTGTGTGGAAAATTATGAAGAACTCGACACTTGGCCTTATTAATTATCTTTAATTAGCTAATTAACGTTGCTAATTAGTGGGTTTGCATATGATTATCATCAGTCACCACTAATTATTCTCTAATAATATTCATATTAATTACAATTATTATATTACTCAACCAAATGTACTTTCCTACAAGCTTTTCATATTAAGTGTATATATACATTTCTAGGAAGGTACTTTTATATTAAGGTATTTTCATTAAAAAAAAAAATTCCACAAATCATATGATCTTAATTAAGTTAAATGTTAGAAGAGAAAAATGAATGTTGCCTGCCTCAAACATAAGGTGAAACGTCCTCACATGGCAAGCAATAGAATAAAAATAGCAAAGATATTAGAAGAAAATCAATAACTTGTTTGTATCAGTTGATAGGCTATTTTCGTTTAATCAACAATTCAAGTTCAAACTCTAGTATATGCAGTCGTGGTAAACAGTTATGATTGAATTATCAAAAATTTAATAAAATAGTTCAAATAAAAGAAAACAAAATCGAAGAAGAGAAAAATCACAGTTATTGGAAGTGGATTCTGTCAACCACATCTGGCCTTAATTATCACAAAATTTTCGTAAAATCCCATTCAGTTTAATTTGGTAGATTGTGAATTTTTAAAACTAATCATTGTAACCGAAATAAAACATGTTCTTCCACCAAATCCCTCAATTTGAGGCCCATATAATTGCATTCCACGAAGTCCTACACAATTTTAGGTATTCATATCATAAAACAAAACCAAAAAACACTCTTTTATCAATCCATTAGGGCTAGCACAATTCACTAAGTGCATTTTAACTTTCTTAATTCGTTAGTTGGATTAATTTCTAAATATAGTTTCACACCCTAAATAATTTTTAATAAAATAATAATTTTTTATCAAGAATATCTGTTTAATATATTTTCTGTATGATAATACTCCACTTAATGCTACAAATGAAATTATTCATAAAAATTGTAATTGGAATGATATTTTTATATTCGTAAAAATTAAATTATATTTTATATCTTATCATTGTTCGAAAAAATATTTTATCTTATCAATTTTTATCTAACATATATATATATATATATTGAACCGGAGAATAGTATAGTAAATATCGAACTCTAAAAAAATCTATAGTTTATTATGCCAGTGAGGAAGTAGTTAAGTGGTAACTCCTCTTAAAGGGCATCCTGATGTGTCGGGTTCGATTCCTGCCGTCCTCAATTTAAAAAGAGAGAACTGCCCCTATTGTGCAGTCCATCAATATTAAAATCATATCATACGGTCTATCAATTTACCAAAAAAAAATCTACAGTTACTACTACACTATTCAACTATATGCTTTAATTTTAATAAAATAGTATAAATGGTCTAATATTAATTAAAGGTCATACCATTTTTAATATAACTTAACTACATCACTTATATATTTAATATGTGTGAAAATAAAATAAAATACAATATAATTAAATAGTATAGAATATTTGTAGAAAAATTCTTATATAAAAATAAATATATTTGAGGAAAGTCTTGAGTCGCAAGACGCAAACTGAAGCCACATCACCCTCACATGGGGTAAGAACACGTGCTGCTTTTCGAACTGCGAGAGAGGGCGTAAACGGCGCCGGTGACCGGCAGGTGAACAGGACCCCACTAGAAGAAGGAGATGAACCGATCAGGTCGTCACGTCTCGAGACAAAACCCCTTCCATACAATTAAAAAAATAGTTGTCTTCCCAAAATCTTTTTGCCATAACATAAACAATATTACCTTAAAATAAGAAACTTGGACTGCTAGAAACCATATAAAGAAGCACTTTTTTTGTCAATGCCCTGCGCAAATATGCTAAGCAATGACTCATTACTTTGTTTAATTTTCTGCACTGAATTTTGCAAAATTTTTTATATGATGCCTGCACTGCACATCTCTTGATTCTTGAAGAAGAAGATGGGTTCATTGCATTTTTTTTTTTTCTTCTTTGGAGTTATTTTAGAGTTGCTCAATTAAAGCCCAGAAAGCAACAGCACGTGAGCTCACTTAAATTTGAGTGATACATTGCTGAATGCTGCTGCTGCTGCTTCTGCCATTAAATCTAATATGAGACGGTCGATATAATGCTATGTGTAACAGATATATCATGTACTTGTTTGTTTAAATTTTTGGCCATAAAGTTGCACGTCCAAAAGATTTTTTTTTTTTTTGAGTGATCTTTTAGCTTATCTTTGTGCAACAACTAGAAATGCCCTTTCAGAAATATACTTAACCTCTTTTCGTCACTTAATTAAAAAGCAAGAAGGCGCGCATGCATGTGATCTTGCTATCCCAAAAAATATCTCTAACACAATGAAAAAATAGCTGTTGGGTTGGGATACATTTAAATCACCTGTGATTCAACCTGAATCGAACAAAATTACTCATAATTTAATAGATTCTAAAAATATCAGTAAATCAAATTAAAAAAAGAAAAAGAAATATTCAATTAGATATAATATATTCAAAATATAAGTTGAAAATTAAATAAATTTATGTTTATTACTGAAATACTAAAATTATTGAAAATATTATTAACGTTAAAACTAAGAAGATGTCCTAAAAAGCTTTGAATTATAACATTCACATACAATTATGATGGCAGAAAGTAATGACTGTAAAGGAGAGATGCGAAGAAGGGACCAACATCTCTTGCTTCAAAGAGAAGCTTGTGAATTGCTTCTATCTGAAGATTATATTTACTTCTCCTTTTTTTTTTTTCTTTCCTTTATAAAAAATTTTAATTTCATCAAATTCCGAGCTTACAATTGTTCGTTGTAGTAAGCACGAAGATAAGTCCGACATTGTAATAAAGCTTTGAACGTTGAGAGGTGGCCCTTCTTTTTAGAATGGATCTTGTTCTTCTTCATTACTATTTCCTTTTTTTTTCTCGATTTTTTTTAGATTAATTAGAGAAAAAAAAAATTCAATCAACAACAAATAAATGTAATTAAATTTCATGAGAAAAAAAACCTGAAGAATTTTAATTTTAATTTTAAAAATTCAATCAACAATAAATGTAATTAATTTTTATTTCACGAGAATCAAATAGTTAAAATTATATAAAATCACCTGAAGAATTTTCTGTATGAGAAAAGTATATAGTTTATGGCAAATATATGTATTTAATTGCCCATTTTTCATCTCATACTTTCAATCTTTTTAATTTCTTTTTTACTTTCTTTTCTCTTTTTTATAAATGTGCCTTTCGAATTTGTTTTAATTATAATAATATTTATCATGAAAATGAAATTCTAATGGAACTTTTTAATGTTCGACTTTTAAGTTTCAACTTGTAAAAAATACAGAAAAAAAGTTGTAAAAATTCATTGAAATGCATTCTGCTGGTCCTTTTTGGGTTACATGCAAGGAATCACGAGGATTTAAATTGGCAAGAGGAGAAAATTTTCTGCATTGTTAAATGTTAGACCACTTTTCACATGTCCATGTTGGGTGCCAGAAATTAGCATTTCTACGGCTTTATTTGTCCTTCTATCCTTGTTTTTTCAACCTTTCTTATCTCTTGGTTTTAAAAGCATCTAAATTCATGACAAGTGAGATATCAAGGATTTTTAAGCATCTAAATTCATGACAAGTGAGATATCAAGGATTTTTTTTTTTAAAGGAAAATTCGAAGAGACTTGTGCAACTAAAGGAAATTCAAGAAGAAATGTAAAAAGTTAAAAACATGTAAAAAAGAAGAAATTTTATTGTCCCTTTTATCTATATTGTTAATAGATGAACAGTATTTTTGGGAGATTCTTATTTAGGCTGGGTGTATTGTACCTAATGGTAAGATTTAAGACAACATATCAAAATATTGGTAACTTAATTGATTAAAATAAGACATGTGTCTTGTGTTTTAAATCCTACCATTGAGTGTATATACACCCAATGTGGGGATTCAATTTTAGATACGATGAGATATCTCATGATACTTTGACCATACCTAGGCTGGGTGTATTGTACCCAATGGTAAGATTTAAGACAACACATCAAAATATTGGTAACTTAATTGATTAAAATAAGACATGTGTCTTGTGTTTTAAATCCTACTATTGGGTGTATATACACCTAATGTAAGGAAGAATCTTCCTTTTTTTTTTGTCACTAATAAAGGATTCAATTTTAGATACGATGAGATATCTCGTGATACTTTGACCATCAATCCAATAATGTAGAACATATCAACACAATTTTTTTCACCTTATATTACATCTTTAAATAACAATATTGTTGATGCTTTATGTCAATAAAATTTAAAAAAATATTGTTCTAGGTCTAGAAAATTTTTATTTAAAAATTAAATGTGTGGATTAAAACTCATAAGAAAATTATTCATAAGAGACAAAGCCAATTTGTATTAGATTTGGGATAGCTTAAGCTTTCTGACCATGAAATTAAACACAAAAGAGGATCAGTAGCCGGTAACAGAGGTATCAACTATCAAAGGCATCATATTGTATAAATAAAGGGCTGATTTGAGGGTAATGACTAGAGAAGAGAAACCAAAGCATTAAAGGTTCTTGGACTTGGTGCTCTTTCATTGACTTATCTCTATTTTGTTTTAGCAAAACACCAAATAGATATAACAAAAACCTAAAGAAAAACATATTTCACTGTTAGAGAATCAAAACAAACATCTAAGCAATTTGTTGTATATAAATTATTATTATAAATATATAACTGATCAGAACTCCATCGGTGATTTGTCGAATTTGGTGTACTTCCTTAGCTGTCTTTTGTAGAATAGTTCACTTGGCTCAATGGGTTGGGGCCATTGTCCAGGAACTTGCCTCAACTTTCATGTTTGTCTTTGCTAATCCACACACACACATACATACATAACATTTATATAGGATCTTTAACCATCTTCTTAATTTCTTTCAAGACACACAAAAATCAAGCATTTCATGAGGATTAGTTGATAGCAAAATGGTCCGTGACAAATAAAATCTTGATGTTGAGGAGCGCTTCTTTTACTTCTTTCTATTTTTTGGGTAGAGCAACAAAATGATAGAGTTTGTGTTTGTCTCGTTAATCTATCGATGTCCAGCTTTATATGCTACATGCTTATTATTAACCTGCAGCATCTCCAAACCATATAATATATGCTAGTGGCATGACTTGTTTTTAGGTGCAATCTTGCATTGTCCTTTCTATTCAATATTTCATCAGAGGACACATATTCAAAAACCATTTATCATCGCAGTTTTGAAGAAGACCATCATGTATATATATATGTAACCATCATGCAACGCACCCAAGATGGCACATAAAGATGTCAATATAAAGACCATAATCAACATGGAAATTGCCTTAAGGATCGAGCATCATCAACAGCTAGGAAATTGTTGATTATTGTTTTGACTT
>CATIWK010428314.1:0-11818 GCA_949634005.1 Mallotus japonicus
AAAAATAACGAATCGTGAAATTCCTGTGTGTATATATATCAATAATGGATATGAATCTGATAAATATATATATGTGCTCAGATTTTATTAAACTCACTCCATGCTTCCAGCAAATAAGGCACGGTATGGGAGTACCAATGGATTGGTGCGGCCATACCATGAGAACTACATACAGCCTAGCTAACAGAGATCATTGAGGTATCCATCTATATATATGCACACATCAAAATTAACTACAGTTTCTGTTCATATTCCTGAAACAGGATATCATGTCAGAAACAGGAAAATCTTAGAGACAAACACGAGCAATTAACTAATATATGTAAGAAAGTTCTTAACTACTGAAGACTTAAACCCGTTAATTAATTATTAAAGGAGATGAATTTAAAGCAACGATCCGATCCACTTTCAGTGACTAGTGCATGCTCTGGCAATGATCAATAGTGTTGGGAAAAGCTTGCTACTTCCAAGATTGGTATTAGGGAAATGATTCTTGAACAGAAATGGCGAAACAGGAGAGCAAGGTTCTAAAAGCTTGGGGGATCAGTTCATCAACAAAGCTTTTTCTGCTCGTTTTCCTTGTAGAAATAGATTTAGTCGTTGACGAAGGGTGCACAGTCCGAAACAGGAAGAAAGGTCGAGGTGGGAACTGATTATTGCAGGAATAGACACAAACTGCAACTACAGTTGAATGGTCTATAGCTGAACCTGTCAGGAATCCAGGGGAGCTGTTCAAGTTACAAGAAGATCGCTTGATATAGTCGTTGGTGAATCAGATATATCTTGAACCAGCCTTACCTAAAATGTGTCAACTAAGAGTCAGTAAGATTGTAGCCCACCAACATCAGTGTGAGGCTGCCTCATGGGGCTGCTAGTGCTGATGTTAAGATTTATTCCTGAGGCTGAAGCCACAAGCGTTTATGTTAATGTTTTGGCGAGTTTGATGATTTGGCCTGTAATTGCGTCGTATCAGGTGGACTCCACCTCACCTCAAGCAGTCAAAACCTGAGGAGATCTTGTAATGTCAGGAGGCCATTAATGGAAAAATGTGTCTGCATTATAAGCTGTGCCTAAAATAAGTTACCAGTCCATGTCTGCAGCTATCCATAGGACTAAATGGGAATGGAGGTTGAACCTCTGCTCGTCGTGCGTTTACGAGGGAGCGTGCATGGTTCCAGTGCACATGTTCTCTCTGAAAATGTTCCCAATAACAATTATTCTCTCTGAAAATGTTCTCATTAAGAATTAGCATGCAGTTTATTTTGTTATATAAAAGTATTACACTTGACCATAAAATTATTATTATTTAACTATAATAGTACATTGGGGACAATTTTTTTTAAATCAGGTGAAAATTAATTTTATTTTAACGAAATTCAAAATCTGCACCTCATAATGTCATTAGAAAGAAATGACTACTAAATCATTTTCTTGCTAAAATACATCGCATATTTAAATGTTGAATGTGATACCGTAAATAATTAAATTATGTCCAATTAGGACTTAAAATTTTTCAATTTTAAGATCTCAATTTTAACCACTAGCCTGAAATTTCGTTATATATGCAATTTAAACTCCACTTTCTCAAATGGTTTTTATTTGCTGGATTAATAAGAAACGTGGAGGTTACTTTAGATATGATTAATATTACTACAATATAACAGCAGACATTGAAGGAAATGTATTGTTACTTGAAAAATCAAAACTTTAATTCCAAGTTTACAGCATTCAGTTGAGTTTACATGCCGTTTTATATATTGGAGATGAATGGATTTGAAATTAATTTTTCTTTGTTCATTTAATGTACGAATTCAATGATCCCTCAATAGCTAAATAACTCATATCATGTTCCTCATAAGTAGCCAAGTGGTAAAGATGTGAATATCAAATATAGAGAGTAGGTTCGATCTCCCGTCTCTCCTTACTCTCCCTTTGTGGTTGAAAATTAAACCATTTGTACTATTGCTAAAAAAAAAAAAACCCTCATATCATAACTCAAACACATTATGTTAAATTGAGCTTCCTATAACAAAACCAACCTTCTCTACTATTTTCACAAGGACACATTAAGAAAAAATGGATCTTTTCCTCCTTGTTGCCATCATTTTCATGTTCTTTACTCGCAGATACTACCAAAAACTAAAATACAAGCTTCCTCCAGGCCCATTTTCATGGCCAATTCTAGGAAACCTACCTAACATTGAACCAGACATATCCAAATGTCTGGACGATTGGTCGCAAACTTATGGCAAAATTATATCAGTTTGGGTTGGTTCAACACTAAATGTTGTCGTTTCAAACTCAGAGTTGGCCCAGGAAGTTCTCAAAGACAAGGATTTGGCATTAGCTCATAGGCCCAGAAGCAAACCTGTTAGCATAATGTCCAAAAATGGCAAAGGCATATTGTGGTCTGACTATAATCCTCAATATGCCAAGTTAAGGAAAATTTGTACATTTGAGCTCTTCTCTCAGAAGGGTATTGAAGCTCTTAGAGGTATTAGAGAAGGTGAAGTTAGAGCAATGGTTGATTCCATTTACAAAAACTGTGTTAGTCTTGATAACAAAACCGGCAAGAACATGTTACTTAGAAAATATTTGAATCCAGTAGTTTTAAACAGCGTAAGCATGTCAGTATTGGGCAGCAGATTATTGACTAGAGAAGGTGAGGCAAATGAGTTAGGCCTGGAATTTAAGGCAATACTGGCTAATGAAATGAAGCTTGCAACTTCCCTTTCCCCAGCAGAGCATATATGGTGGCTGAACTGGATCTTTGGGCTTCGAAATAAGGCGTTTTCGGGACATTTGACACGCAGGGATGGCCTCATTCAAACTATAATTGAGGAACATAAGAAGGATTGTGATGCTAAGCCAAATCTAGTTAATGCGCTTCTTAGTTTGCATAAATCATTTGATGGCCTGACTGGTGATAACATTACAGGACTACTCTGGGATGTGACAACAGCAGGCATGGAGACAAGTAGTGTAGTCGTTGAATATGCCATGGCTCAGCTCGTCAAGAATCCAATGTTGCAGCGCAAAGCACAAGAAGAACTCGACCACGTAATTGGGAACAACCGAGTTTCGTTTGAATCAGACATCTCAAATCTTCCTTACCTGCGATGCATAGTGAAGGAGTCACTAAGATTGCACCCTCCAGCCCCATTTCTACTACCCCACAAGGCAAATTCCAATATCCGAATTGGGGGCTACGACATTCCTGTCGGAACAAACATTCATGTTAATGTGAGAGCTATAGGACGTGACCCTGAAATCTGGAAAGACCCTTTAGAGTTTAGGCCTGAAAGATTTTTGGATGAAGATGTTGAAATGAAAGGTTACGATTTTCGATTGTTGCCATTTGGTGCAGGGAGGCGTATGTGCCCTGCTGCCCAACTTGGTATTAATTTGGTTACGTCTATGATTGGTCACTTGTTACATCATTTCCACTGGATGTTGCCTGATGGGGTGGTGCCTGAAGAGATTGACTTGTCCGGGGCACCAGGAACACCCAGTTTCCTGAAGACGCCATTACAAGTGGTGCCTATTTTGAGATTGCCTGCCCACGCTATGTCTGGGAGAATATGATGATAAAAAAAAATTATTGACCTATATTGTTGAACAACAATTTCCATCACTTTTAGTTCATGTCATCTGCCATATTTTTAATTAAAATCAAAATCATTGCATAATTAAAAAAAAAAGGAAGAAATCATTGCACAATCTTTTTATCTTCTTTCTTTCTTTCTTCAATTTTATACATTATGCATATGGAACCTCCCCTTCTTATTAAATCCTTTTCAATATTCACACAGTTAGGAGCTTATCATATTGCATAAATGAAACAATGTGCAGACTGTTGGTGTTTTGTTTAATTTTCTAGTTTCTAATTTGACAAAGCACAGCAAAAGCATAAGAGAGATTTTTAGTTATAGAAGGCATATCATTTTATTCATTCAGAGTATTAAATGGAAATTGGGATAAAGACAAATTTAGTGTCTGTACTTTTTAAAATTTTACAATCTGATATCTAAACTTTTTAAAATTACAATTTAGTGTTGCAACCTGCTGAAATAACACATTCAAGTATTATCAGCAGGTCAATGCTGAGCTGGAATGAAAGTGGCCCAAATAAAGGACTGAGCTGTATTGGGAAGAGTTGTAAGCCACGCTCACATGAATGGCATGTGCATAAAGGCATGGGAAATTACCAAAAAAACAAAGGGTATGGAGCAACCACTAAGGGGCAAGTGGGGGCAATTTCCCCCACTAGTCCTTTTATAATTAGTTGATATGAGTCCTAATTTATTATTATTTTAATTTATTGCCCCCACTTAAATTATTTTTTTTAAGGTTTTACATCTCTTTTACTTGAAATAAAAAACAAAATCTAATTTTTCACTTTTACAACTTTACAAAAATGGCTTCATAAAAAAACAACGGTACTTTGTTTTTCTATTCAATTCCTTTCAACTTTCAACTTTAAGTCATTACTTTTTGTCTATTTAATCAGGTTAGTTATGTGAAATTTTCTTGTATTAATTCTTTATAAGATATTCTCAAATTGTTGTATTTATATATCTCTTGCGGGTGTTTATATGTAATTAAAAAAATTCAGATTGAAATATCTAAAATCACGTCGAGGACAATTGTCGTATTTAAAAAATCCCATGAGTATTTAATGTTAGACTTTATACATATGTATGTTTTTGTGAGTTTAGATGTATAATTTTTTTTCATATAAAAATTACCCCCACTAACTAATTTTTCTAGATTCGCCACTGGGAGCAACTCTAGTTCCTGGCTTCTCTTCCCTCCATCTGAAACCCAAAACCAAATACTCCCGCTTTCACTATTTTGCAAGCAAATTACATCAAAAACAACACCCACTCTACACTCTTATCTCTCGCAACAAAATCAAAATCAAACACTTAGACATCAATGGAGGCCTACTTTCAAGCCTTGCCTCCTCTCAAAAGATTTCGACTTTTGCAGCAACAACACGTTGATGAAAACGAAGAAAATGATGAATCCATTAGTTCATTGCAACTTCCAGTAAAGAAGTGAAAGGAGTCTCGTCATTCACTTCTGATCCCTCAACCCACCATTGCTCCTTCTGCTACCTATAGTTTGCCTGCTAAAAAATGGGTATGGGCATTTCAACCTGATTCTATATCAGCTAATAATCCTCTTTCACCTTTTGATCTTAATGTTGAGTATGAACCCTCTGTTAATGATAAAATCAAACCAACAAAGGATCACAAAAAAATTCTACTTTCCATTGCTAATAACCAGTTGTTGGTTTAACATGCCTACTAACAAGTTAAAGAAGAAGAGAAAACCCCACCTCTCAGCGACAACATTCAAATCAATGACCAAGATAGAAAAAAAGATAAAGAAATTGAAAGAAATGAGACAGATGGAGAAGAATAAGAAGAAGAAGACGATGGTGATGGGATTTGGTGCGCTATTTGTCAAAGCACAGATGGAGACCCAACAGATCCCATAATGTTTCGTGATGGGTGTGATCTAATGGTACACGCTACTTGCTATGGTAATCCTTTGATAAAGGGTATTCCTGAAGGTGATTGGTTTTGTGCTCAGTGTTTGAATTCTCGATCTGATAAGCGAAATGGAACTGTCTCAGCCTCGGTCTTTTATTGTTTGTGTACAACAAAGGGTGGTGCTTTAAAACCCACCAAATATGGCTTATGGGCGCATATTGTTTGTGCTGTTTTGGTTCCTGAAGTGTTCTTTGAGGATCCATATGGCCGTGAAGGAATTAATTGTTCAAAGGTTCCTAAAAGGCAATGGGATGACAAGTGCTATGTGTGCAAGAGTAGAAAATGGTGTGTTATTGAGTGCTCTGAGCCTAAGTGTCCCTTGGCAAAGTGCTTGGATCATTACAGCATTTTGGGACATTCTTGCATATTTATTGCTTTGTGTTATTTGCTATCTTTGGGCTCCTTCTCAAAGCTCACAACAGTACAGTAGATTTCAAAATGTTGTTCAATTTGATATGTCCTTGTTAGGAAATCTCTAGATACAAATGTTGATTCCTAAACAATCGTCAATGAAATTGTCAAAATGATCTTCAATGAAATTGTCAAAATGCCAATTTTGATTTAAATCATTTTTCTGTATTTAATGTTTTATTGCCACCTTTTTATGTTGACTGCGACACCCAACCTATAGGTATACTTACTCAGAAGAAGTAGGAGACGAGTTTATTAATGAAGAAGCTCAATCTCTAATAAGGGGACAGTCAGATGATGGTGATATCAGTTTGGTTGAAAAGAAAGAAAAGAATACTGCAAGCACATGTGTTCTTGATCAAGAGAATGAGACAGAAGAGGACAAGAGAGAATGATTTTTTGGTAAAACATATTCTTCCTGGAGTCTCATGCAGCAGTGCTTTACAATCTTGGCAATTTGAAAGTGATTCCCTAATCCTTCAGGGATACTTTAACTTGGCCTGCAGAGATTTAAAATTTTGGCTTATTGCAAGTCTACGAATCACCAAAATGATACACTGCCTGATTTCTTGTATTTTTTTTCATTGATATTAGTTTGTATCATTGTATAAGGCCATCTCCAACAATAAACATCAAAATATAGCAAATTTTGCTCCAAAATGCATCTGATACAGTAAATTTACTCCAACAGCTTACTTTATTTTCCACTCCAAAAAGAATATTCTCCACATATTTCTATCCAATACTAATATTATATTATTTAAACATTTTACATATTACACCCATAATTTATTCAATATTTACAATATACACCCATATATTTATTTATAATAAAATTTATTATTTGAATATATTTTTAAATATAAAAAATATATGAATAAAATAAATAATATTTTTTAATAATAAATGATATAAAGACATTATATTTTTTAAAATTAAATAATATAATATATGAAGAGAACTAAAAAAGACATTAAAATAAATGTATTAAAAAACATAAAATTACATCTTAAAATTACATTAAAATAAAGCCATTTCATGATCTCGTTGAAAATGTCAGTTCGATCATCTGGATACACTCATGCAGAAGATGTGCTTTTATGTGAAGTTTATATGGAAATTTCACAAGATCCAATTGTTGGTGTTTATCAATCTTCGGATCGATTTTGGTCAAGGGTAGAAGAAAAATATAATGCAAACAAACAAGCAACATTCGAAATGCGAACCAATCGCTTATTACAATGTCGATAGAAAACAATTGAGAAAGCTGTAAGAAAATTAACTGGTTGCATTAGACAAATAGAAAATATGCATCCTAGTGGTGCTTCAAATGCAGACATTGTAAGTATTTCATTATCATAATTATTTTTTAATATTCATCTGTATTATATTAATTCTAACATATATTTATTAATTATTTTCAGTTAATTCAAGCAAAAACATTAATGCAACAAGATGGCCATTTCAAACAAGGTTTCAAATTTGATCATGTGTGGCACATATTCAAAGATTTTGAAAAATTTAAAGATAACAGACAAACTTTGAGGCAACTTAATAAGATTTTCAATGAATCATCAGGATCTGAGACTCATACTCCTGATTTTGCAGTTCCAGCATCTCCTGGGCTTTCAGGATTTTCAATCGATTTGGTTGCGTCTAATGTAAGTGGTTTTTTAATTGGATGTCCCATTGGCGTAAAAAAATCCAAATCGAAGAGAAGAAAGGAGGAACTGGAATAAAAAATGGATCTTATTATGGAAGAAAATCGACAGGTTGTTGATATGCTGAAAAAGGCTAACACCATAAAGGATAAAAAGGTGGCCATCCTGGAATTCAAAGAAGAAAATAAGATTTTGTTTACAGATCTTAATTCTATCGAAGATCCTAAATTTCGTGTATTTATGGCAGCTGAAAAAAGGAGGATTATACATAAAAGAGCTCAACAACACCAACCAACACCTCTTACATAAAATGATTTTGGTGAATTTTTAAATGGTATTGGTGGATTTGGCTTTGATATACCAGAATATTAAATTATATGTAATTTAATGTATGCTTTCGGATATTTTTAATTTTAATGTTTTTGTTGGGTGTTTTCTTAAATCGGTTGTTAAATTAATGCAAATCTATGGTTGTTAAATTTTTTTTGTCCAAATTTTAATATTAGTTAAGTAATTTAATATTAATATTATTTAAGAAAAAAATTATTTAAATAAAAAAATTTATATCATTTAAGTAAAAAATTAATATTATTTTTAAGTGACAATATTAATATTATTTAAATAAAAATAATTAATTCAAATTTTTATGCATTTGATAATAATATGATAAATATAATATAAATTTGGACTAAATTGAAAAAAGTTATTTGGACTATATTGAAATAAATGATAAAAAATGGTTGTTATTGAAAGCTAAAAAAAAAAGGGAAATGCATAAAGTAAAAAAGTTGGCTGCAAACTTTGGAGAATATGCATTTTGCAGCTAGTTTTGACACCCCATTGGAGAGGAATTATGGGTGCAAAATGAGTAAATGGCACCTTGTAGGAGATGCCCTAAGTATATCAAAGGGGTGAGGGTGGCCTGTAAGATTGATACCTTGTCAGAGTACATGAAAATGACGTTGAAGCAAAGTTAAGCATGCCCTATTTGATGTTGTATCATATATTCATGGTGAGTATGATTTGCGATGTTCTTATGTAATTTGTGTTCAAATGCAATCCATGTGATTGAAACTAATTTTTCGATTGGAAAGTAGTATTGCCATTACAATCAAGGAGTTGGATGCTTACAAAAAAAAAAATGTTGCATAATGTGTTGAATAAAACAATCAAATTTGAGTGGTTGGCCATCCATTTGTTTTCACAAGCAAATTTGTTGAACATAGTGTATAGAGCACAAATAAGAAGAAAGTTAAAGGAAAGTTTTTTTTGAAGAAGAATGGTAACACTTATGAGTAGGGTTAATTTAGTCATTTTATATTAAATTTCACGTGACTGTCCTGTGCTAATCCATGTCAGCATTTCCATGTCCACATTCATCACAAAGCCATAGTTAACTTGTTAGTGACCTGCTGATAACATTAGAATGTGTTATTTCAGCAGGTTGGGAAAAATTACAAATTTGGTGTTTCAACTTTTGTGATTTTTCTATTTTAGCGTCTGAACTTTTTTTTTTTGCAATCAAGTGTCTGAACTTTAGAAAAACATACCAATGTAGTGTCTCTGATTGATTTAATATTGACTGAGTGCTCAGTCAGATCAAACAGGATCCATTTTATCCCAGTCATTAACCATATCATTTTCCACATGTGTTGCACTATTTAAAGGACAAAATTACCCTTATTCAGTCCCCTCCATATATGCGGCGGAAGTTAATGTTGAGGTTATTTTTGTCAATTCATAATCTTTAATAAGGTTAATTTTGTCCTTTAAATAATGCAATGTATGTGGCACATGACATGATCAATAACTGAGATAAAAGTGGGTCTTGTTTGATCTAAGTCAGCACCCAGTCAACATTAAATCTGCCGGAGACACTACATTGGTATGCTTTTTTAAAGTTCAGAAACTTGATTGCAAAAAAAAAAAAAAAGTTCAAACACTCAAATAGAAAAACCATAAAAGTTGAGACACCAAATTTGCAATTTTTCCCAGCAGGTTGCAACACTAAACTGTAATTTTAAAAAGTTTAGACACCGGATTGTAAAATTTTAAAGAGTACAAACACCAAATTTGTTTTTATCCCAAAAAGAAAAAAATAAGGAAAAAGGAAAGAATAAAATTAAAAAAAAGGAGAAAAATGAATAAAGAAGGAAAAATAAAGAGAATGAAAATAAAAAAGAAAGGAAAAAATAAAAATAAAAGGAAAAATAAAGTAAAAGAAAGAATGATGCATTTCTGTAAATAAAATGAGCACTAGTGTAAATAAAAAGGATAAAATAAGTAAAAAATGAAAACTTGGGGGTACTTTGGTTAATAAAAAAAAAAAAAAAACCTATTTGTGTAAAAATCTCAACTATAATTGAGGAACATATGAAGGATTGTGATGCTAAGCCACATCTAGTTAATGCACTTCTTAGTTTGCAAAAATCATTTTATGGCCTAACTGGTGATTAGGACTATAAACAAGCCGAGTTGCTCGCGTAGTTTTCGGCTCGATAAAAGCTCATTTGAGCTAATATATTAAACGAGCGAGTTCAAACTATATAAAGTTCGGTTTGTAAAACTCGCGAACAAACTCGAATAGAAGCTCGCGAGTCAACTCATAATTTTAATGTTTAATAATTTAATTTATACATATATAATATATGAATTTTTCTTCTAAAAAATATTTTAGAAAATATATTATTAGAATAAAATCATAACTTTTATTAAATATATTATAATTTATTTAGTGAGTAATTTATTTTTAATTTTTAATGTATAATTTTAATTTATAGTTTAGCTTTTTTAAAATTTGTTTAGGTTAGTTTTGATTTGTTTAAACTCGCAAACAACTCGTAGTCATATAGCAAACTTGGTTCGAGTTCGGTTCGATTATAAACAAACTAAGCTCAAACTAGTTAAAGTTCGGCTCGGTTCAGCTCGACTGATAATAACATTACAGGACTACGTTGGGATGTGCTGACAGCAGGCATGGAGACAAGTAGTGTAGTTGTTGAATATGCCATGGCTCAGCTTGTCAAGAATCCAATGTTGCAGCACAAAGCACATGAATCCAATGTTACATATGGAAGCCCCCCTTCTTACAATATCCTTTTTTTTTTTTACCAAAGGGAATTATATTAAAAGAAAATTACACATACAGGTCCTGCATTACTAAACTTAGAAATTCTGGATGAACATTAAATCCAGAATGAAAAAAATGGATAGTTGTGCTATGCTTAGCCAACCAATCAACAACAACATTAGATGATCTGGAAACGTGTACAAGATGAATGTTTGGATGAGTGGATAAAATTGCTTTGATAGAATCTGCTAGAACTTCTATTTCCCAGAAGCTGTTTTGGTTCGCTGAGGAACATTGCTGAACTGCCTGAAGACAATCTGATCAAGAATAAAGGAACGAGCCGAGTGTTGTGAAGCAAAAAGGACAGCAGCTTTAATAGCTAACATTTCTACCTGTAAAGGTAAGGAACTGATAATAGATTTGGAATTGATGAGAATCAGCTGACCCTCTTCATCCCTGCAAACAAAAGCAACAGAAGAAGCCTTTCTTAAGTGGATAAATAACGCATCACAATTAAGTTTCCACCAACCAGCAGGAGGTGGTTGCCATCTGTTGCTACGAGACAAACTGATAGAATTAACAGTAGACTCTGCATTAAGAGTAGATGACAAATTCACCATTCTGTTCATATTCTTGATAGAAAACCACCAGCGTTTTGCATTTTCAGAAACTTGAACAGGATCATCTAAAACATCATTAAATTGTTTCCGATTTCTGGATTTCCAGATTAACCAATATACTCCAGCTGCAAATCGCATGGAGTCTTCGAGATTGCTTTCCTTCATCAAGTGTTTTATCTTCATCCACCATAGATTAAATGATTGAAAACCAAAATCATTTGGAATGTAACCAAAATGAGTAGAAAACCATATTCTCTTTGAATGCTCACATAGAAATAAAATATGCTCAATTGTTTCAGAAACACACCCACATCTGCTGCATTTATCTTCAACTTTACAACCTCTACGCACAAAAGCTGAATTAGTTGGTAAGGCATTCCAAAAGCATTTCCACAGGAATATCTTTACCTTTGGGGGGATTTGGAGCTTCCAAATTGAGTTCCATATTTGAGAAGATGGAACCACAGTAGTAGAAGTACCCAGATTAAGAGAATT
>CATIWK010428434.1:0-28791 GCA_949634005.1 Mallotus japonicus
GTGGATGCTGTGCTCTCGGGACCGCCAGTAGAATTTGGATTAAGTGTTGATGACTGCGGCTGTAACTCGGTTGATGTTTTGCTCTCGGGACGACAGTCTTTGGATTAAGAGAGTCGAAAGACTATTAGAATTAATGGATTAAGGTTCTACCTAGTTTTCTAAATAAACTGTTTTTGTTATATATTATTATTATGTTTCAAAATGATTTAATTATAGAATATAAAATATTGTACTTTCGTAAATTATATTTATTTTAAAGAGATTTTCAAACTGCATACATTTCTTTTATTAACTTACTCAGTGAGATTTGACTCCCCTCAACTATTTTCAGGATCTCGGGAGTCGTCTGTTAGTCCACCTGTTATATGCCGGATTTTTTCTTCACCGGCTATTCTGTGTAGGTTTATATGATGTACTGTCTTAATGTATTTGCATTCTAGAACGCCGCAGTAGACGTTTTGTATTATGAATTATTATTTATGTTAAAAGTTTGTATCATGATAATTTTTATATGAATAGTGATGAGATTTGGATTTTAATGACAATTGAGTTATTTATTTCATCTAAGTATTTTATTTATAGTATTGTTCGGTATTTAATGGTTTTGTTTCGCGAAAATTTTTTAAAGCTTACTATAGGTTTCGGGTACTTTAAGTATTCCCATTCCCTAGTGCCGATCACGGACCTATAGATTTGGGTCATGACAAATTATTAGTACATGATGTATTCAAAATAAAATATATTTTCTTTATCAAATTCCTGTTTATAACAATTGAGAACAAACTGAGTTTAAAAAATTGAGAACAAAAGTATTATTCTATTTTTTAAAAATTTAACTTTTTAATTTAGCATTTAAGGTTTATTAAACTACTTATTTTATTCTAATATTAATTAATTTCTTTGTAACGCATATAAAACAAAATTTATAATTAATTATGAATTATGAAAATTATAATAATTATAAAAATAAAATTTGAAAGAAATAGTGAAATAATTAATTTTAAAAATATGAGTGAAACTTTTGGGCAGCTTTTTTTTTTTTTTTACTCGCTATATTATGTTGGAATTGTAGACATTGGACAAATTTATAAAAAGTGAAGTAAACTCTTTCTCAAAATTGTAAATTTGTTTTTTTATTTATAGAACATTTTAATCTTAATATAATAATTAATTTGCTAATTTACTAATTTTTTATTTAATGAAATTTATTTAAAACCATCTGATTTTAGTAGAATAATAAAATGTCTAATATTAATTGAAGGATATACTAAAAAAATTATATTTTAACTATATTAATTATATTCGTCTAATTTATGTTAAAGAAAATCTATAATTTTAAGACAAAAGAATAGTTCTAAAAAAACATAAGTCACATTAATTATTTCATTTTACCGGAAAAATAACCAATAAAGAAAAAGAGCAATGCATGTAAATTGGGTAGCGATTTATAACGTCACATTGTTATTTTTACACATTTTTTAGCAGGAATTTCCTCAGCTCAAACTTGAGAAGAAAAAAATATCTAAAAAATATATAATGATACAAAAATTTATACAATTAAAATTAAAATTATATAAAATTTAATTAATTTTATAAAGACTTAAAAAAAATTCAAAAGCTTTTAATGTGTAATTAAATTAGAAAAGTTTGAAGTCGGCAAGATAAAGTTACTAACTCACAAATTTTATACAGCAAAAAAAGCAAGAAAAAGTTATGCAAAAAAATTAACAATATTTTTAAAGAATAAATGCCAAATTAACTATATACTAGAAAAAAAAATTGTCAGTTTTTGCATTAAAACATTAGAGAAATAGAGAAACCAAAATATCTATTAAAGCAAAAGAACTATATGTCCTCTAATGCCCAATTTAGAAAAGTAAAGCACATAATCAATTTTCTTTTGGATAGAAATTTTTTCACACCTTCCATTTATAAATGCACTTCATTTAAATCTTTATATTATATATAATAACTTTAATATCCTTCAATCAAAAATTATATTTCTATCTTTTTCTTTGATAAATAGGGAGGTCACATGACCTAAGAGGGGGGTGTATTTAATTAGAATTTTTAAAGATTTTGATAAATTTTAAAAGTCATGAGGTAAAAGTTAGGGAAGTAAGGGTGTATTTAATAATAACTTTTATAAACTTAAAAAGAGCCTATTAAAGTTGATGGGGTATTTAATTAGGACTTTTAAAGAGTTAATAAACGTAAACTTATATTCAAAAAGTCATGGATTTTTATAGACAATGGAATTTTGTAGATTTTTAATGACTTTAAATGAATTTTCCTATTTATATCAACCTACAAAAAATCTTTCACCCTACCTCAAGAATTTGAATGACTTTGAATGACTTTCAAATATGATGTCTATCAAGGAGTGCCACAAGTTAATCTACTTATTGCTATTTCAATTTATTTTCACTTTTTTTTATGTTTTTTATATTTTTGTTTATCATGTTTTTTTATTATATATATGTTAGGTAAATATTTTTGGTGGATTGTGGAAAAATCTATCAGCTAAAAAAATTCTTTGATATGTTTTTTTATTTGAAATTAATAAGATAAATATTTTAATTATTTTAAAAAGATTAGATAAGGACATCCACTTTTAAATAATTATTTTAAAATTTTATTTTTATTATATAATAAAAATTAATTTATTAGGTCAAATTATGTATATTAAAATCAATAAAAGTTGTCCAATGTCAATAAAAGTCATAGAAAGTCTTTCAAAATAAAGTCTACAAAAGTCATTAACAAATTCATAAACTCTATAAAAGTCTTCCAAAATAAAGTCTATAAAAGTTATTAAACTCTATAAAAGTCATTATAAGAGTTTATAAACTCTACAAAAGTCATTCACGTAAAAAAGTATGTAAATGTCTTTAAAAGTTCTACTTGAATACACCCCCTAAATTTCGATGAACTGCACAACAGGGGGCATTCTTCCCCTTTAAATCGACAGAGGTAGGAATTGAACCCTGCACCTTAGAATGCCCTTGGAGAGAAGTTACCACTTGATTACTCTTTCACTAGCAAAATTATATTTCTATCAACTTAATTAATATTTGTAAAAATTTTCTTTTAATTATTTTATTTTATATTAAATTTTCACCACCTATAATATTTTTAGTATTATATTCTACCATTTTATTGTAAAATTTTAATAGAAACTTAAAATTAAATAAGCTATTAAAAATTTTTCTATGTTGTATAATACAATTTAGTTAAAAAATTTAATAGAAAACTTAACATTAAATTCATCATTGAAATTTTTTTGAACATGTATAAAGACTTGAAACGTTAATACAATTAAAAATTAAAAATTAATATTTCACAACTTAATTTATAAAGAAATATAATTATTTTTTAATAAAATTTTAGCAATATAAGTTGAACACAAAAATAAAAATAATATGACAAATTAATAAAATTATAAATATTTTTATTTACATTCAAGTTATTAACTTTGACCATGCATATATAATTAAGGTAGTATTAATTGTCGTGGAAAATACACTTTTCATAATTTAATGAAATAATAAAATATAATTATTTTGAATTAAGGATAATTAAGTCATTTAAACTATAAATAAAGTCAAAGACAGGTGCAATTATCAATAGGAGGAGTGCATCCCTACCCTTTTCTTTTTTGCCCACAATCAATTAACATAATACTCCCTTCGTTCTATTACAATTGACGTTTAAGGTTTTATCACACAGATTAAGAATCTCATTTAATAGATATAATTATAGGTGCAAATGACTATATTACCCTTTTTTAGAAAGACTAAAAGTTATGAATTAATTACTTCAATCAAACTTACTCTAATTTAATTGAGAGTTGGAAGTGTTTCATAAATACTCAAATTTACTCTAAAAACAAGATATGGGTAAAGTTGGAAAGAAAAGTTTTTTTTTATTGGTAATCCAAAAAAGTTAATTGGAGTGGAACAAATTTTATTTTCTAAAACGTCAATTGTAATGGACTGGAGGGAGTATTAATGATTTACTTGAATATAAATTTTATCATAAAAATAAAATAAATATAAAGAAAATCAAAGAAAAAATAATGGGGGCGTACAATGTTGTTGGGGCCAAATTTGTGAATAGTTATACGTGATGAAAAATATTATATTTTCTATTTAAATTAAGGTGGAATTGTATTTTATTATGACAATACATTTAACTGATTAATTTTGGGTTGGGTTGTTTACTTCTTAAGAGACATTATAAGAAGTAAACATTCTGACGTATTCTTATAAATTATGGAAATTACTTTCAAATATATTTTTGAAAGATATGATCATAAAGAAGAAATTACTTTGCTAGAATTTTGTCCATGCCAAGCATTCTGACGTGGTTTGTGTCTATATATATATATATATATATACACCATCGATTTTGACAAAAAAAATTATGAATTTATTTGAATACTAACAAAATAAATTAATTGATTAATAATAATATTTAATATATATAATTATTGTTCAAACCTCACATCTCATCATAATAAATATATAATTCAATTATTCAACTCCTATCTCATTCAGTTGAATTTTTACTACCTAATATTCTTATTAACATTAATAAAAAAAGAGAAATAAATATTTTAGTTATACTATAATTTAAAAAAATTCAAACACAATTCATTATAAGTTATAAAATTAATATTTTATTATAAAATAATGAGGATATTAAGATATTAATTTTTAATATTACTTGTATTAAAATACAGGTAAAAATGAAACGGCGTCTTTAAATGTTAAAAAAAAGGGGAAATCTAGACTTTTTGGGTACACATGTGTGACTAGTTTATCTTGAACATGACTTTGTTTGTATCTATAAATTAATAGAGTTTGGAATTCAATTGCAAAAGTTAGGGAGTTTTTCAAGACAGGCGGCCTATGAGATATAAATGGGTAAACCTATGGGATTTTTTAAAAAATAGATAAAAATAAAAAATTTTATAAAAAGTCACATTGACCAAATTTAAAAACTAACTTGCCAAATTTTTTTTTTTTTCAAATATGAACCATTTTTCTTTACTCTCTTATTTTTAAGGTATTATCTTCTTTTTTAATTTTTATCAATATTTTTTACAGTTCTCATTTTTTTTCTCAATATTTTTTCTATTTTTATTAATACTTTTTTACTATCTTATTTTTCTTAATATTATTTTTTTACTCAACATTTTTTTTACTATCTTCATCATTTTTTTCTCAACTTTTTTTAATATCTTCATCTTTTTTTTTCTCAATGTTTTTTTATACTCAACATTTTTTCTATTTTTAAGGTACTCTCAACATTTTATTTTTTATTTTTAAGGTATTGTCGTCATCTTTTTTCCTCTAACTTTTTTTTCACAATATTTTTCCCTCTTTAAAACTTTTTTAAGGTACTATCTTCTTTTTTTCTCAATATTATTTTTTTTCTCAACATTTTTCTACTATCTTCATCTTTTTTTTTTCTCAATGTTTTTTTACTTAAATTTTTTTATTATCTTCATTTTTTTTATACTCAACATTTTTTTTATATTTTTAAGGTACTCTCAATATTTTATTTTTTACTCAACATTTTTTTTATTTTTAGGGTACTGTCATCATCTTTTTTTTCCTCAACGTTGACATCATGTAACCGATGCTTGGTAAAAAATTGAAGAAATTGTAAATGTGCTAGAGGCTTAGTCATGATGTCTACTAATTGGTCAACAGATGAAACAACAGACACAGTAATTTAATGATGTTGCACCTGTTGCTAGATGAAGTGGAAGTCCACCTCAACATGACGAGTTCGAGCTTGGAAAATAGGATTGGTGGACAAGAAGACGGTGCTAATGTTATTGCACCAGACGTGAGGCAGAGTGAGAAGAGAAGCACCAAGCAAAGACAATAAGGATTTGAGCCACTGGATTTTGACATTAACATCAACTACTACTTTAAATTCAAATTTTGTGGATGAACATGCTATGGTCCTATGCTTCTGAGAATTCCAAGCTATCAAAGTTTTGCTAAGAAAGATGAGATAACCTCTAGTGGACCGTTTGTCATTTGGACAACCTGCCCAGTCGACATTACTGAAGGCAATTAATTCCTGAGGAGAAGATTTGGTAAGAAGTAAGCTTTATGATGATGTGCAATTAAGGTAGCGAAGAACTCGCTTAAGTACCTGTAAATGGACTGTCGTTGGCTGGTGCATATATTGGCACAACTTATTCACTAAATAGGATAGGTCAGGTCTAGTCAGTGTAATGTACTGCAAACTTCCACAAGTCATGCGAAATCGTGTAGCCTCTTTGGTATCCAACAAGTCTCCTTCATGTTTGGACAGTGAAACAGCATAGATCATTAGTGTTGAGAAGGTTTACATTTGTCCATGCTTGAATTTTTGAGAATATCTTGAATGTAAGATTGTTGAGATAAAAGAATACCATTGCTGTTAGGAAGAATCCTAAGAAAATAATGCAATAGTCCCAAGTCTTAAAGTGTGAAAGTAGTTGACAATTAATCAATGATATGTTCAAAGAAATACTAAATCATTCCCTATCAACATAACATCATCTACATATACCAAAAGAAAACACTTTTTGGAGTACTTGTGCTAAAGAAACAAAGAAGAATCAACATTAGAATTTTGAAAACCAATGGAGAGAAAAAATGAACTTAGCTTATTATACCATGCATGAGGTGCTTGCTTAAGACCGTAGATAAACTAGTTTAACTTATAAACATAATAAGGCTTATTTTGATCAATAAAACCTTGGGGTTGAATCATATAGACTATTTCCTAAAGATCATCATTTAGGAATGCATTACTGACATCAAGTTGGTGAAGGGACCATCCCTAAGAAACCGCAAGAGATAAGATAGTTCGAATGGTTTATGGTTTCACCACCTGACTAAAGGTTTCTGTGTAGTCAATGCTATATTCCTGTGTATAACCATGGGCCACAAGGCATGCTTTCAATCTGTCAAGGCTACCATATGCTTTTCCATTTGATCTTGTATACCCATCTATTGCCAACAACATTACCAGTTAAAGGAGGAGGAACCAAGTGGTAAGTGTGATTGTTAAGCAAGGCTTGCATCTCTAATGACATAGCATGTCTCCATCCATATGATTTATTGGCTTGAGTGAATGAGGTTGGCTCTACATTGGAAAAAGAATCAACGACAGTATGAAAGGCTGTTAGTTTGCACTTCAAGGTGGATTGACATAATTTTATGTGATGGGTGTGTTTTGGTAAGGATGGCATTGGGTTAGGATTTATTGTGTTTTGGCATAAAATCAATAAATATATTTATGACATAAGAGGTATGGATGTTGGGTGGTATTGGTGGATAATGTTAGTTAGGTGTGGATGTGGATGTGGATGTGGATGTGGATGAGTAGGAAGGATCAGGTAGAGGATGGGGTGAGGGTGATCAGGTTGGTGTAGATAAGGAGGGGAAAAAGTTAGAATGAGAGGGAAAGACTGTACCTAAAGAGTCCAAGGGACTTGGAATTTGTTGGGTGATATGCAACCACAGTTGAGGGGGCATAAAGATTGCCGGATCATCCAGAATTTTTGAACTATTACTTAGTTTATTAATTGGAAAAATTTTCTTAACAAATTCAACATGACGTGTAATGTAAATTTTATGGGTGTCTTTATCATAGCATCGATAACCAAGATGTTGTGGTGAATAGCCCAAAAACACACACACTGTTTAGAATGAAAAGCAAATTTATTTTTATTGTAAGGTCTTAAAAGAGGATAGATAGCACAACCGAAAATTCGAAGGAAAGAATAATCAGGTTCATGGTTGTATAGTATGTGGTAGGGAATTTTGTTATTTAGAGAACTTGTAGGCAGGCGATTTAACAAAAATACTGCAGTTTCAAAAGCAAATTCCCAAAATTTAAATGGTGCTCCATAATGACCTAAAAGGGAAAAACCTATATCAATAATACTGCGAATTTTACATTCAGCTGTGCTATTTTATTCATGAGTGTGTGGACAAGTGATACGATGAAAAGTTCTTTGTTCATTAAAAAATTTATTTAAAGGTCGATATTCACTACCCCAATCTGAATTAAAAGATTTAATTTTACAGTCAAATTGTTTTTCCCCTAGTAATTGAAATTGTTTAAAAATGTGAGGTACTTCACTTTTGCATTTAAGGGGAAAAATCCAAATAAATAATGAATAATCGTTAATGAAGATAAAAAAAATTTGAAACCCAAAAATGATTACATAGGTGTAGGGCCCTAGACATTAAAATGAACCAATTGTAATGGATGAGTACTACGATGATTAGTTAAATGAAGAGAAGCACAATGAAGTTTTCTTAAACAACAAGCTTCACATTTATTAGAGACTTGTTTTGATGAAGAACTTAGCAATTGAAAACTATTAACTAAACATTTAATAGTAGAAAATTTGGATGGACTAATCGAGCATGCTAGTCCTCCAGACTTGCAAAATAGATCGTAACATTTTTAAGCCTGTCATTATGGTGCATGCCTTGTAACTTATAAAGACCAAGTTCACTTGTCCCTCGGAGTACTGTCTTCTTGGTTACTTAATCCTTTACAAGACAATGATCATGGTGAAATTCAAAAAAAACATTTGTTATCTCCACACAATTTGCAAACAGATAATAGAGGCTTTTTAATTAAGGGAACATGTAAAACATTTTTCAAAAGTAAGGTTTTAGAAGGAGATGATAGTAATCCACTACCAATATATGAAATTAAGAGACCATGGCCATTGCCAATAAGTAATTTTTCTGTACATTTGTAGTCAGTAGAAGAATATATAGATTGTAGATGAGGAGTGATATGGTGAGTTACTCATGTATATAGATACCATAGGGTTGGCAACGCAATAGATGAAGATGGTGAACTGCTAGAATATGCCAAGAACTCTATCATATTAGATTGGAAAGCATTGGCAGACTCCAAGAAATTCCTGGGTGAGTTAGAGAAATTGGAACTCTAATAATGAGTTTACTGAGAATCAAATCAGCGATGGCATGTCTAGGCTGTGTGATTGTTTAGCTCGTATATCTGATAAGAACCATCAATATTTATGTAACCGTGTCGCCCTCCCATGGCACCTGTCATCCTCGATTTTGTGAGAACTGAGAAGCGCTACGTGAATTAGACAGATTTATTCTTTGAACATAATTAGCAAAGGGAAGTTGAGGTTACTGAGATTTCAACAACAATTCCTAGGCCACCAATTGTCCATGAAGTTCATTGAAGGAAAGCTCATATGTTCGTTATTACAAAGCACCAAAAATTCTATTGTAATCAGCTCCAAGTTTGTGGAATACAATAGCATTGAACTCTGAAGGAAAAATAGGTTGTCCAGCCAAAGTTAGAGAATCCACAAGAGCTTTGGCTTGATAAAGGTGCTGAGAGACAGTCTTATCATCCTTTATTAGGTTGTGTAATTTGATATGGAGTTGTGCTTTTTGTGCATGACTAACAACTCCATAAGCGATTGCCAAAGCTCTCTAAACTTCAACTATAGAATCAGTTCATTTAATTAAGGGCAAACTTCGTCTGTGATGGATAAAAGTAGCCAAGAAAATAGTAGTTGGTCCTTGTTGAACCATACTGTATATTGTGGATTGATTACTGCTTGATTAGTGGTAGAATTGACAACTTCCTTTGGTGGTGGAATTTTTATGCCATTAACAATTCCATAGAGGATATAATAATTAAAGAGAGATGTGAATTGTAGCTTCCAAAGGATGTAGTTTTTGGAAGTTAGTTTGATAGAGAATGAATGTTGAACATGGGTAGTAGATGATAGAGAAAACAATGAAGTATAAGGAACAGTGGCAGAAGTTGTTAAGGAAGAAAAAGAAGGAGAAGAAGAAAAAGACGATGAGGAAGAGCTGGATGTTGTCATAGTCTGTGACATGCTTTGATACCAACTTAGAGAGAATAATAACATGAAGAAGAAGTGATAATTTCATTAGAATGCTGAGAGTTAAATACAGGTTACAGTAAACGTGATTAATACAACAACTACATGAAAAGAATTGTATAACAAATAGAATTGTCCTAACTAATAGTTGTTACAAGGAATTAACTTTGACAATGATGTATAAGAACATGTAAAAAAAATTACTTTTTTCCCTCCAAAAACACTTTACTATCAATTTATTCCCTTCTATATGTATAAGGTTATATTAGTCCAAATAGCATTTAATGACATTTAAGTTTCTAGCCTAACTAGATTTTATGCATTTATATTTATCCTCAGTGTAATACAACGAAGGTAAACCCTAGCCACCTTTTTTTCTCTCTTTTCTCTCTATTCTTGGTTTTCAAATAACTTTCATCTTAGCCACCGTCGATCATCTTTTCGATCGGCGGTGATCCCTTTGATTTCTACTCTTTCTGCTTTATTTTGTTTTTTTTACATTGAATAAATACAAATCTTTGATATGTTTGTCTTTTGATTCAAATTTTGAATCTTCCTTCATGGAGTTCTTGCCCTCAATGGGATTTTTATGGTTTTCCTTTATGGAATTCTTACCCTTAGTGGATTTCTATGGTTTTCCTTTATGGAATTTGGATATCTCCTTATTGTGAATTTGCTGTTGGTATTTCTGCAATCGGACTCATTCAAAGACCAAGGAGTCGATTTACGGCTAAATAGAGCCATTGAGTGGAGCATACAGATCGCTGAGTTATAAATCAAAAGAGCTCTGTTAACTTGATTGGGGAATAACAACAAGAAAATTTATAATTTTAGTGAGATTTTATATTGGTATTTCTTAATTGTACTGTTATTCTTATTATTATTTCATCAAGATGTACTTTTAATCTTCAATAAATGGAAGGTTCATCTTTTTCTCTAAAAAAAGTAGAATATAACAAGTGTGGAAAAGAATTTCTCCCAAAAAAATTAGGCATGGAAACCAAGGTAGGTAAGAATCTTACATTTTAGTCATATATAATGTTGGAAATTAAACTCAAATTAATACACATATATGAAGAGTATTTTTCTATGAAATATATATTCATAAATATCTAGAATATACTTAAGAGTTAAGTTTATGAATGCATTGAAAGAGTCAAGAGTCATGTTCATGTATTAGAATTAATGCATCATAATTATTGTATTTTGTGTGGCTATTTATAGCCATGTAATTCTCAATCAATTATCAAGTAATAGAAGTCATCTTTTCTATTCATTTTCATATGTCTTCTTCTTCCTCCCAACAAAGTGGTATCAAAACCTTAAATATAAAAAAAATAAAAAAGGAGATAAAAAAAACGAATGGAGGCATGTTTCCCTTTCAATTTCCAAAACTCACCAAAGAAAATTATGACAATTGGTGTATTTGAATGAAAGCCTTATTAGGATTATAAGATGTGTCGGAGATAGTTGAGAAGCGGTTTCAATAGCCTGAGAATGAGGAAGGCTTATCTCAACAATAGATTGATGCTTTACATAAAACCCGAAAGAAAGATAAACAAGCTTTGACACTGATCCATATGTGCTTGGATAAAAGCATCTTTGAGAAAGTTTCTAGTGCAATAAGTGCAAAGGAAACATAAGAATTGTTGCAAAATTTCTTTAAGGGAATTGATAAAGTTATCAAGGTTTGTCTTTAAACCTTGAGAGGGGAGTTTGAATAGTTCTGAATCAATTTCAAATTATTTCACTGGATTTTTAGCTGTTGTTAATCAAATTTGAAGATATGGTAAGAGGCTAGAAGAAGTTCAAGTTGTTGAGAAGATCTTACGTTCTTTAGCTTCAAAAAATCAATTATATTATAGTGGCCATTAAAGAATCAAAGGATATGGAATCCATGACTGTACATTAGTTGTTAGGATCATTATAAGCTAATGAAAAGAGGATGAAGGAGGAAGACCAAAATTAAGTCCTTCTTTTAAAGTTGTCATTGAATGAAAAGGATGATGCAACTGAAAATTCTCAAAGAGGGCGAGGAAGAGGCAGAGGTCGTGGCTCTGGACATGGAAGCTCACAAAAAGCTACACCACAAGATAAATAGAGTGGATGGAAGCTAACTTTATCCCATTTAAGAGTTTTTTCTAGCATTGTTTATATTCATATTCTGGATGAAACAAGAGCCAAGTTAGATAAAAAAAGTGAGAAACATGTTTTCATTGGGTATAATGCAAAGTCCAAGGGCTACAAGCTTTACAATACAATGAGCAAGAAGACTGCTATGAGTAAAGATGTTGAGTTTGATAAAAAAGATTTATGGAATTAGCAAACTAAATAGGAAAATTATAATTTTCTTCCATATGGTGATGATAATTCTGATGGAATCAAAATTGATAACCAGCCTCCTACATCACCAAGAATTCTAACACTTGTTCATGATGATTCAAGTCAAAGCTCATCTCAAATACCTCGAAAGATGAGGAGACTTCAAGACATTTATACTGAAACTAATGATATTATAGATTCTGTTCTTTATTATTATTATAGATTTAGAGCCCATAAACTTTGAAGAAGAAACTCAAGATGAAAAGTGGAGATTACCAATGAATGAAGAAAAGAAAGTAAGCCAGAAAAATGATATATAGGAGCTGACAACTCTTCCAAAAGGAAAGCAAGTTGTTGGTGTAAAATGGATATACAAAATTAAGAAGAATGAAAAAGGAGAAGCAGAGAAATTTAAAGCTCATCTTATTACAAAAGGATTAGCTAACAACATAGTGTTGATTATAATAAAGTATTTGTACCTATGGCTCATTTAGAAATAATCCAATTGATCATTGCACTAGTTGCTCAAAAGAGATGGAGAATGTTTCAGATGGATATGAAGTCAACATTCTTAAGTAGGCATTTAGGGTAAGATGTGTATGTGGAACAACCAATGGGCTATGTTGTTAAAGGGAAATAAAGCAAAGTTTTAAAGTTAAAGAAGGTTTTGTATGGCTTAAAGAAATCACCAAGGGCATAGTACAATATGATTAATGATCATTTCAAGAGAAGAGAATTCATAGAATGGTGATATGTTGATTGTTTGCTTTGTGTGTTGATGATTTGATTTTCATATGAAATAATTCATAGATGATTTCAAAATTCAAAAGGCAAATAACTATTGTTGGTGCTAAATTACATATAGTTTTAGGACTCATTTTAGCATTCATCTATAGATTTTAGGTTGCATATAGCTTAGTTAATTAATAGGAATACATACTTTCATATTTTCATTTTATTTTTCAGGAAAAAGTAAACTTAGAGGTGAATGGTGCAATTTAAAGCATGAAAAAAGTTAAAACAGAGCAAGGGAATATAGTTATAGTTTTTTCGTGATTGCGAGGGGAGTCATGACCTTGTATCCACTGCAGCTGAAGTTTCTATCCCAGTTACGAGGGGAGTCGCGATCGCAAATCCATTGTAGAGGATGTTTCTATCGCAATCGTGGGGTTTCACGGTTGCAGGGTGCTATAATGATAATCGCGACCATAAGACCTATATTGTTGAAGATTTTGTTACAATCGTACAGACACCTGCGATCTCGAGTAGCTCGATTTCAGATATTTTTAGCTGATTTGTGAGTTGGCACACACCAATTTTAAGGGGGATCCAAGGACTATTTGAAAAGACTATAAAAAGGGGACCAAAAACCTAATTTAGGGGTGGAGACCATAGAATATTTCTCATTCCAAGATAGACCTAACCAATAGAAGAAAATACACCTAAGTGAGAGAAGAAGAAGAAGAAGAAGAAGAAGAGAAAGAGAAACTTGGAGAAGAGGCCACTAGTGGAGATCTTAGAGCTTCCTAATAACTTTTCTCTATCCTTTCTTGATTTATGAATATAGTTTTTTTATTCATTTGGGTTGCATTTTTATTGAATGATGAATATTAAAGCCATACTTGGCTAATTTAATTTTTATTGTTGGGATTTGAGACCCATTTGATTCAAAGTTTAATGTGATATATCTTATCTTTTTTATATTGCATATTATATTTTTTATGCTTGTTGAATGTTGTATATGGCTAACTACAACTCTTGTCTAGATCTATACATTGAAAAATAGTAGTTCTAATAGACTCACAAATACAAATTAAGTGGGTTAATGACTTGAGAGAGCTTAGATTGACTAAATTCTCATTGGGTTTGCTTAATGCCCTGTATGTTTGATATTGACTTATTTCTTTGGTGATGATGAGAGTTAAACCATGGCTTTGAGTTTAATTTATGCATAATTATTGAGTTGAACATTACTAGAGATAGAGTGTTCAATGATTTATGAAAACCTGAGATATGCAATTGATTTAATGAGATTTATCCATTAGATTAATGAGGATGTGGTATTCAATTTCCCAAAAACATTGTTCTTAAATCAATTTTCTTCTTCATTGCTAGTTTAGTATTTATTTGAATTGCTTGATATTTAGTTTTGTAATTGTTTAAAATTCAATTTAATTGAGTAGCTTTAAACAAATTTGACTAAAACTGATAGGTGATTAGCTGGAAATCCTCGTGGGAATGATACTTTACTCACTACTATATTACTTATCACGATCCGCGAGTTTGCTCATCATGCTAATAAGTTTTTGGCTCCGTTGTCGGGGATTGAGGCAATTAACATCACAATTAGCTGTAGTTATTTTAGATTTAAGCATTTTATTTTGTTAATCTATTTTTGACTCATTTATAATATGCTTTTAGGCACTCTCTTATGGTTTATGTACAACTCTAGATGCATAAGAACCAAGTCTCTGATTTACATCTTTGATTTATCTAGATTCAAGAAAAAAATCACAGGAAGTTAAGGAGTGTAACTAGTGAGATGGTTGAACAACAAGGAGAGGAAAACAGAACTCTTTTAGAGTTTGCTATGCCTTGTTTAGAGGGAGCTCAAAAAAGTATAGCAAAACCAAACATCCAAGCTAATAATTTTGAGATTAAACCAGCTTTTCTTCAAATGATTCAGTTAACGGTGCAATTTAATGGTCTAGCTTCAGAGGATCCAAATTCTCACATAGCGAATTTTTTGGAAATTTGTGACACTTTCAAGTATAATAGTGTGTCCGATGATGCCATTTGACTTAGGCTCTTTCCATTCACTCTTAAAGATAGAGCAAAGGCATGGCTCAACTCTCAACCACTAGCTTCTATAACAATATGGGATCTTCTAGCTAGAGCCTTTCTAGTAAAGCATTTTCAATTCTAAGACAGCCAAGATCATCAAAGACATTACCACCTTTCAACAATTTGAAATAAAGTCCTTATGTGATACATGGGAAAGATTTAAGGAGCTACAAAGGAGTTATCCATACCATGGTTTGCCTAAAGATGTCCTTATGAGAACATTCTACAATGGTATGATGAGGTCAATAAGAGATACTATTGATGCAGCCGCTAGAGGTTCCCTCATGCACATGACGGTTGAAGGAACATTTGAGTTGTTGGAAGAAATACCAAACAACAACTGCCTATGGCCATCGGAAAGGTAACTTCCCCCTAAACAAAGAGAAGGGATTAGTTTTGATATGGTGACATCACTACAAGCTCAAATTACTGCCCTCTCAAAGAAACTTAGAGATTTGAATGCCAAGGGAAATTTTATGCCCTCAACCTTTAATGTACAATGTGAGTATTGTCATATGTTTGGCCATAATACTTATGAATGTAACTTTGGTAATGGCAATATGTTTAAAGATAGTGTGCTTGAGAATTGCAGTTATGTGGGAGGCCAATTTCAAGCAAGGCAACCCAACAATCCCTTCTCTAATAAATATAATCCAGGATGGAGGAACCATCTAGACTTTTCATGGAGCAACAACCAGAATTTTCAAGGGTTCTATCATTAGTTTGCTAAGCCACCACCACCTAGATTTCAGCCACAATCGAATCAAGACAGGTTGACAATAATGGAGACTAAGCTAGATAAATTCTTTGATGTAGTGACCTCCAAAATGATAAACTAAGAGGAGAATTAAAAGCGAATAGAGGCAAAGTTCGATCAAATTGCTAAGAATCATTCTTTATCCATCCATAACATCAAAGTTCAGTTAGGGCAATTAGCTAACGTTGTTGCTATAAGAACACAAGGTTACTTGCTTAGCAACACAGAGGTTAATCCAAAGGAGCAAATCAAAGCCATCACTTTGAGAAGTGGTAAGGAGTTGAAGCTACCTAGTGAAGAACTAATGAAGGATGAGGAAGAGAAAGAAAAACAAGACAAGGAACTTGAAGAAACAAAAGAGCCAAGAGAAGGGAAGCTAGATGAAAAGAAAGAAAAACTAGTGGAGTAGCCTGCATATTTTTTACACTTTAAAGTATGCTCCTAAGTTGCCCTTTCCCCTAAGGCAAAGAAAGATGAATGAAGATGAAAAGAGATTCACAAAATTCTTGGAAACTTTCAATAAATTAGAGCTGAAGTTACCTTTATTTGAAGCTTTAAGGAGATGCCTAAATATGCCAAGTTCCTCAAGGACATCATCATCAATAATAGGAAATGGGATGACAATGAGATGGTGCCATTGACTGAAACTTATAGCTCCATTATCTCAAGAAAGATTCCTGTCAAGCTTAAGGATCCAGGGAGTTTTACTATCCCTTATATAGTTGGTTCTAAAGAATTTCCTAAATGCTTATGTGATCTAAGTGCTAGTATCAATCTAATGTCTTTATCTCTTTTTAGAGAATTGAAAATTGGAGAAGCAATTGACACTAATATTGCATTACAATTGGTGGATCATTCTATTAAAAAGCCTTATGGTATGATTGAGGATGTGTTAGTCAAGGTGGATAAATTTGTATTCTCGGTAGACTTTGTGGTATTGGATTTTGAGGAGGATAAAAATTGTCCTTTAATTTTAGGCAGACCATTTTTGAACACCAGACATGCTCTCATTAATGTCAATGAAGGTAAATTGACTCTTAGGGTGGGGGATGAGAAAATGGAATTTATGATGGCTAAATGGATAAGAGACCCTATAAAAGATAAGGTGTGTAAAAGGGTTGAAGTCATTGATGAGTGTGAAAGTGCACAAGAAGTCCCTTTTGTCAAACTTGAAATTTTGATGAGGAGTGTCAATTTGATTCTCCCATCTATTGAGCAATCTCCTAGTTTAGAGTTAAAGCCTTTGCCTAACCACTTAAGGTACGTATTCCTAGGAGAGAATAACACTCTACTTATTGTCATCTCTAATAAGCTATCCATCAAACAAGAACGGAGAGTGTGTGAAGTGGTAAGAAAGAGACTTAAAGTGATTGAGTGGAAAAATTTTGACATTAAGGGGTTGAGTCTCTCAAATGTGATGCATAAACTTCATATGGAAGATAGTTATAGAGCTACAACCAAGAAAGAAAAGAGACTAAATTCTAAGATGAAAGAAATTTTTATCTCTCCTAAGGTATGTATGTTATTCATTTGATCATGAGTATGAGTTAATGTTTTAGGAATTAGTATGGAGAATGAATCAAACTTCTTTCTAAGGTTGCTTTTTGGTTACATGTGAAAGAAGTTGTCAAAAATATTCTCTCCCAAATATCTAAAAAAGAAAAAAAGAATAAAAAAGAAAGAATAAAATGTGCTAAAGAACTTGAATTCCTTATACTCTAATGCTTTTACAAAAGAGTATGAGTATTCAAAGAACCCATTTGACGGTGTTCATGTTAAGTAGTTCAGGAAAGATGGGGAATTACTAAGAGAGGAAAGAAAAGCACAAAAGAAAATAAAAAGGGAGAGAGTTAAATTAAAAACAATTTTTGCATGCCAAAATTGAGAGCTACCTTGGTTAGAGGTCTTTTTCATTCATTTGTACTCTACCTAAGGTGTTGATTCATAATTTATGTGATTTTGAATGAACAACATGCTCTTCACATGGTAATTTGCATTTCTCGACTTGTTTTGTCAACTTGGTTTATTAGAATTGTAAGTTAATTATTAAAAGAAGATTGTGGTGTAGACTTTAGGAGATGTGAGCATATGCTTTGTTCATTTTATTGATAGTTGTTGTTCTTGGGTTTGCTTGAGGACAAGCAATGATTCAAGTGTGGAGGTATTTGTTGGTGTTAAATTACATATAGTTTTAGAACTCATTTTAGCATGCATTTATAGATTTTGGGTTGCATTTACCTTAGTTAGTTAATAGGAATACATACTTTTTTATTTCATTTTATTTTTCAGGGAAAAGTAAACTTAGAGGTGAATGGTGTCATTTGAAGCATGAAAAGAGTCAAAATAGAGCAAGGGAACAAAACTGAAGTTCTATCACGATCAAAAGCCACCGCAACTGAAGTTTCTGTTACGATCACTAGGGGAGTCGCGAACGCGAATCCATCACAAAGGATGTTTCCGTCATGATCGTAGGAATTGTATTGCTAAATTTTCTATAGCGATCGTGAGCAACCCGATTGGAGATATTTTTAGCTGATTTGTGAGCTTGCACACACTAATTTTAATGGGGATTTAAAGACTATTCAAGAAGACTATAAAAGGGGGACCAAAAGCCTAATTTAGGGGTGGAGACCATAAAATATTTCTCATTCCAAGATAGACCTAACCAATAGAAGAAAATACACCCAAGTTAGAGAAGAAGAAGAGAAAGTGAAGCTAGGAGAAGAGGCCACCATTGGAGATCTTAGAGCTTCTTGATAACTTTTCTCTATCCTTTCTTTACTTGTGAATATAGTTTTGTTATTCATTTGGGTTGTATTTTTATTAAATGATGAATATTGAAGCCATGCTTGGCTAATTTACTTTTTGTTGTTGGGATTTAAGGACCATTTGATTCAAAGTTTAATGTGATAGTTCTTGTCTTTTCTATATTGCATATTGTGTTTATTGTGCTTTTTAAATGTTGTATATAGCCAAATACAACTCTTGTCTAGATCTATACATTGAGAAATGGTAGTTTTAATAGACCCACAAACACAAGTTGAGTGGGTTGATGACTTGAGAGAGCTTAGCTTGACTTAATTATCTTTGGGTTTGCTTAATGCCCTGTATGTTTGGTATTGACTTATTTCTAGTGATGATGAGAGTTAAGCAATGGCTTTGAGTTTAATTGATGCATACTTATTGAGTTGATCATTACTAGAGAGAGTGTTCAATGATTTATGAAAACTTGAGATATGTAATTGATTTAATGAGATTTATCCCTTAGCTTGATGATGATGTGGTATTCAATTTCCTAATAACATTGTTCTTAAATTGATTTTCTTCTTCATTGCTAGTTTAGTGTTTATTAGAATTGCTTGCTATTTAGTTTTATAGTTGTTTAAAATTCAATTTAATTGAGTGGCTCTAAACAAAATTGACTAAAACTAATAAGTGATTAGTTGGCAAACCTCTTGGGAATGATACTTTACTCACTGCTATATTACTTGTCACTATTTGTATACTTACGGGTTTACTAATCATGCTACAACTGTTGAATTTAAAATGACAGACTTGGGGTTGATGCCTTATTATCTTGGAATTGAAGTGAAGCAATCAAATGATGGCATTTTTATTTCTCAAAAAAATTATGCTAAGAAAATCTTGGAGAAATTCAACATGGAGAATTGTCAACCTGTGAGTACACTTGTTGAGTGCGGAGCTAAGTTGTCAAGATTTGAGAATGGTCGGTGAATCCAGCTTTGTTTTGAAAACTTATTAGAAATCCCAGGTGCTTAACTTGTTCTAGACCTGATATTCTTTATGGAGTTAGACTTATCAATAGTTACATGGAAGATCCAACTTGCTTACATATAAAGGCTGCTAAGAGAAATATTGAGATATGTGAAAGGAACTCTGGATTATAGCTTGTTTTATTCATCTTCCAAGAACTTCAATTTGGTTGTTTATAGTGATAGTGATTAGGGAGGAGATATTAGTGATAGAAAGAGTACTTTTGGTTTTCTATTTTGTATTGGAGAAGCTACATTCACATGGAGTTCAAAGAAGCAGCCCATTATGACTCTTTCAACTTGTGAAGCAAAGTATGTTGCTATAGCTGCTTGTTTTTGTCATGCTATATGGCTAAGAAAGTTGTCGAAGACAATGTATTTGCCTTAAGAAGAAGCTACTAAAATTTTTATTGATAACAAATCAGCCATTGGTTTGGAAAACAATCCAATTTTTCATGACAAAAGCAAGCATATAGACACAAGATACCATTTTATTGGTGAAAGCATTTAGCAAGAAGGAAGTATAGCTCAAATATGTGAAATCTCAAGATCAGATTGCTGATATATATATTTACCAAGGTGTTGAAGTTTGAAGATTTTTCAAGATTGAAAGCTAAACTTGGAGTAACTAAAATTTGAGTTTTAAGGAGTGTTGGGAATTAAACTCAAATTAATACACATATATGAAGAGTGGAGGTGTCAAAATGCGTAATAACACATGAACATGATTCGCCTAACATCTAAAATAGCGAATTAGAGTTAAAATTAAATGGGTTTGTGTTAGAAATGGGTTAACTCATTTATGACACAGTTTAACTAGATTGTGTTACGGGTTGACACGTGAACCCGCCCATTTAATCATACTTGTCGTGTCCATTAAAAATTTGTATAATTTATTATGATTTAAATAGTAAATTAGCCATTATTGCAATTTTTTTGTTATAAAAATAATATTTTTTTAATTGTATTACATAGATTATTAAATTATAGACATTATTTTAGATTTATTTGAAAAATAGTATTTATATATCTATTAAAAAGTTATACATATTAAATGGGTTGTGTTGAATTTTATGACCTGTAAAATGGAAATCCATTTAAACAAATGAATTACACGTGCCGTGTTCTTATAGCTCATTTTATTTCCGTGTCATGTTAAGGTTAAAACATTTGACACAATTGATAAATGAATCATATTTATATTAACGATAATTGTGTCACAAAAATGGATGAACCCGATACAAACATAATCCACCAACCTATTTTAACACCCTTAAATTAAAGAATCTTTTACTATTAAATATATGTTCATGAATATCTAGAATGCATTTGAAGAGTCAAAAGTCATGTCCATGTGTTAGAATATTTGTTTTTTTTTTTGAACAAAAGTCATGTCCATGTGTTATAATTAATACAGCCTAATTTTTGTATTTTGTGCCCCTATTTCCTTTTTTGGTCGATCTTTGTGTGGCTATTTATAGCCATGTAATTCCGAATCAATTATCAGGTAATAGAAGTCATCTTTTCTATTCATTTTCGTCTTTCTTCTTCCTCCCAACATATATAATTCATACTTCGGTATTCCAAGAAGTGAAGCACCAAAATCAATAGAGAGAAAGAAAATGTTAAGTTTTCTTGAATTGCTACAGCAACATGGAAGCACTTCCACTTTCTTGTCACCATTAATATTCTTCACCATCATAGCTTTCTCCTTCACTATCATCCTGATAAATAAATGGTTTCCACTTAGCAGCAAGCCAATATCAAAATCACCACCTTCTCCGCCAAGGTTTCTGATCATAGGAAACCTCCATCAACTTGGTCTTCACCCTCATCGTTCTCTAAAATCCTTAGCTCAAGTTCATGGCCCTATCATGTTGCTTCACTTTGGTAATGTACCAGTTGTTGTACTCTCATCAGCTGATATGGCTCGAGAGATCATGCAAACTTACGATCTTATATTTGCAAACAGACCCGATTTAGCCGTTTTTAAGATATTACTTTATGACGCGAAAGCTGTGGGCACATCTTCTTATGGCGAATACTGGCGGCAGTTAAAAAGCGTCTTTGTTCTTCATCTGCTAAGTAACAAAAGGGTAAAATCTTTTAGAGACGTTAGAGAAGAAGAGACAGCTTCCATGATTGAGAAGATAAAAAATTCATCATCTTCACCACTCAATTTAAGTGAACTCTTTTCAAGTCTTACGAATGATATAGTGTGCAGAGTAGCCTTGGGGAGAAAATATAGCGAAACATATCAAGGAAGGAGAACGTTCCAGGAAATTTTAAGAGAATTAGGTGAGCTTGTGGGTGTTTTCGATGTTGGAGAGTACATCCCATGGCTTGCTTGGATTAGTCATGTGAATGGGTTGTACGCTAAAATGCGAAAACTTGCTAAGGAGCTTGATGATTTCTTAGATACAGTAGTTGAAGAACATATTGATGCTAATAGTAATATGAGTCGCAGTGAAGATAAAACTGATAAGGATTTTGTAGACGTGTTGCTCTGGGTTCAGGAAAAGAACTTGGCTGGTTTTCAATTTGACAGAGCTAGTGTCAAGGCTATCATCCTGGTAATAAATCTCTCTCATTTACCATGAAAATATTATATGCATATTTGGTACAAAACCTAATTTCTCTTCATAATGAATACTATACAAAATATTGACACATTAAGTGTTAAGTCTTTCAGAGATTATATTCACTACTCAGGATTCATGTTTTATTACCATAATTATGATCAGTTATATCCATGAAATCTATCAAAATTTTTTTTCTTTATTTTTAACGTTGTTTAAAATTCAACCTAAGATTAAAAAAAATGATTAATTTTGACTTCATTGATAGACGAGTCACTTAATTTGTTCATAAATAACTTTATAACAATATTTTTTTAAGGAAAATAATAAGTATAGCAGGCCGCGATATACGGAAAAATTTTCTTAGGGGCAATTCCTATTTTGCCTCCAATCTTAATCAAAATTTTTTTTGAACTTTCTTTTTTTTAAAATAATTAATTAAAATGATAGAATCTAAAAATTTAAAATGAACTAGATGAACCGATCGTGCCATGATTTAAACACCTATAGATTGTAATTAATTAATTAATTAATTATTATTGTAATTATAAAAATAAAGGAGGGGCAAAATGGTAAAATATCACAACCAGCGACACACTATTCACATCTCTGATTGTGACATAAAATATTGTCATTTTTTAATTATCAATTCCTAATTTAGTATATGATTTAAATTTTGAGTATAAAATTGGAAACAAAATGTTGCTTAATTATATAATTAAAATATCACATCCAAATGTTGAATGTATAATAAATATTTCAAATATTAACCTTTTCCATTAATAAATTTAGGCTTGTTGTTTTAAAAATTTCAAACCTCTTTAACTTGTTGCGAGTATAACCATTTTTAAAATTTTGGTTAAAATATTCAAATTTAAATTTGTTGCAGTTATAGCTCGCTTTTGATTAAAATTAAGTGTGGAGGTACTGACATGGCATCCTAGACGGCACTATTTATGTGGCACTAAATATTTGTATAAAAAGACCGAACATTTTCGATTTGTAGCAATTTTATTCCATATTTATAATTTTGGCATAAATATCTTAATTTTTCTAAATACATTACATTTTTATTATTAAATACGTACTATGTAGTAGTTAATTATAATACTTAAATTATTAATTTTTTATAATTTATAAAAACTTATTAATATACATTATATATTTAACACTAAAATACATTAATGTAATTACTAAATTTTTAAAAAATTAACTAAGAGGAAAAAAAATAATTACTGTACAAGCCACATCTAATTTTACTTTTCTTTTTAACTGAAAATAAAATTCTCAAAAAAAAAATAAAAACAAAAAGTTTCATTGGCAGATAACAAATTACAATGCAGATGAGCAAACTAGAATCTTCATCTAGAATAACAACGGCAAAAATAAATAAAAAACCTCGTTGCCTAAGTAGGTTTAACAATTTGGAAACTGGTAGGTGCAACAAGAAGCATGACAATCACTATTCGCAAACCAAAATAAAGAAAAAAAAGAGAGGAAGAGCCACTAAAGTAAACAAACGAAAACTACCTTTTATTTGTAATTAGTTAACTGTAATTAAAAATATGATAGCAATAAAAAAAATAAAACTATATAAAATTTATGCAAAAAATTTTAAATTAAAAAATTACAGACAAAAAAGAAAAATTTACTGCTGTCAAAAATTAAATGCGGAGAATATTTAAGATGATAACATAAACATAATAAATTCTAACTCAATACAATATATATGGATAGCAACACATAGCTGCTATATGACAATTTTTTTTTAAAATTTACGATTTTAGCTCTTTTATTTGCCCCATGATACTGAGGCATTTCAATTGAAGAAGGCTATTTTGATAATTTATCGTGACCTATGATGTGTATACCTAACATAAAATTTTATCTCATATATGTACATATATATATATGTATGTGCATGCACGACGAGTAAATTAATAGGATAGTGATATGTTCAATTAACTGTTGTTAGTAAATTGTTATATATTTTTTAAAATAAATTAATTGTTGTTTAATTATATACTCTTTCTGTTCCATATTAATTGACGTTTTAGGTTGGATTTTTTTTTTCCAATTTATTTGACGCTTTCAATTACTAATACATTATAACTATCTTTTTTTTTATCCTACCTTTATTTATATATACACTCCGTTTAGGAATATACAAAGCTAATAATTGGTTAAGAAAACTATTATAAGGGTAGTATAGTATTTTAAACAAATATTAATTACATTTCTTAATCTAAGTGCATAATTTTTAAACGAAAATTAAATTGGAACAGAGGAAGTATCATTCACTATCGGTCATATCTTCGGTCATATATCTTGAGAAATGGATTTTTAAAGTATTATAAATACTTGTTCAATAAATAAGATAATGTACTTTTTATTCTTCTTCTCTGCTATAAACAAAACAATTTTTTTTTCTTGGGATTTAAATAATTAATCAATACTTTAAAAAAATTAAATGTTGGTTAATTATATATCACTTACCACCGGTCGTATCTGGTCATATCTCTTCATAAACGGATTTTTAAAGTATCATAAATACTTGTTCAATATACAAGATAATGTACCTTTTATTCTTCCTCTGCTATAACTAAAACAATTTCTTTGTTTGTTCTTGGGAGTATTTAGATATTTATTGTCTAAATACTATTATCACTTTGATTATCCCCAAGGAATTTGCCATTAAACCTTGAAGCAGATCGTAGTGGGGGCAAATATTTTTTAAGGACAGTGAATGCACGTTGAATGCCTATTATTTTTCTGTACTGTTTTCTAACATAATTTGAGTCAAACCAAATAGAATGTGTGTTGCAAACTCTAACATTAACTAAACTTGTTATCCTTTGTTTTGGGTATAGGAAGTATTTGCAGCAGGAACAGACTCTACATACACAGTCTTGGATTGGGTTATGACAGAACTCTTAAGGCACCCTGAGACCATGAAGAAACTGCAATATGAATTGAGAGAAGTTGCTCAAAACAGTTCATTTATAACAGAAACTGAATTGAACCACATGCAGTACTTAAAGGCAGTGATCAAGGAAACACTACGCTTGCACCCTCCAAATCCACTCCTAGTTCCTCGAGTACCAAGTCAAGATGTAACATTAAAAGGGTTCAACATTAAAGCAGGAACTCAAGTGCTCATCAATGCTTTTGCAATAGGAAGAGACCATGCATCATGGGACCAAGCTGAAAAGTTTATGCCAGAGAGGTTCTTAAATAGTTCAGTTGATTTCAGAGGACATGACTTCTCATTGATACCATTTGGATCAGGTAGGAGGATTTGTCCAGGCATGCAGTTTGCAATGATCACAATTGAGCTTGCATTAGCAAATATATTGCACAAGTTTGATTGGTCATTACATGGAGTAGATGAAGGAGCTGGAGGGGATTTAGATATTGTTCCCGAAAGCACTGGTTTCAGCATTCACAGAAAATTTCCTCTTTTTGCTGTTGCAACTCCATACTCTTATTGATGTAATTGTTTCTATAATGTATGCTGTTTATTTTACTTAGTTTATGTAATTTGTTTAATACAATAATTCAGTTTCAAGCTTTAATAAGAATGTCTGGTGCGATTACGTTAACCAAGAAAAATATCATTTACCTTTAGGAAATCTGTGTTGGTGGGTCCCACATGAGCTCTCCTGGTTTTATTTGGCAGGGAGCTACTGATCTCAACCCTCTCCAATACCACCCTTTTGGTTCAACCCTAATAAGTTGGGACTACAATCATGACTGAGGCCTTGTTTTCGCAATTTTTTTTTGTTTTTTTGGTAAATTGGGAGGTCATATAACCTTTACATCGATAGACTGCACAATAGGAGGCAGCATTCTCCTTTTAAATCGATGACGGTAGGAATTGAACCTTGCACTTAGGATGCCTTTGGAGATGAGTTACCACTTGACTACTCTCTCACTAGCTTCAGAATTTTTTTAACAACTAATCAACTTGTTAAATCCTAACACCACAAGGGAAGGAGATAAGGAGGTGAAGGTTCGATCCCTGATATCCTGAACAGTATGTCCACACCTTATACTATTTGGACAATTCGTGGGGACTTCTTTTCACAATTTTGGTTGGTGAATACTTAACTTTTTTTTCTAGTAATTATTGTATGGCACCTCATAAACCTTTGAGATTCAAAGGTTTTTCTGGTAATAGTCGCCCTAGACAACTTTTCATGCTTGAAATTATATGAGGTTGTTTGTCCTAAATTCATTTTATCTTTTTTTTTCTTCAAAAGGGTAAAATTTTTTAAGAAAATTTCCAATTCATGAGCCATAAGCAAGCGAAACAACGGAAAATGGAACTGCAATCGTGAAATATTACACGATGAAAAAAGATCTCTAAGAACAATATTTGTTTGTTTAAGTAACAAAGAGTTTAGATTTCTTTAAATAAATTCTCATGTTTGAATCTTATGTATAACTAAAGAAAATAGGTGTTGGAAGAGTTTTGTACGCCCATCCGGCTCAAATTCCAAATTAGTCGGAGCTCTTATAACTATCAAACAATAAAGACATTAGATAAAAAATAATAATAATAATCTAATGAAAACCAGAAGACCCTAGTTCTTGTAGAGAGAAGAGACTCCATATCGGAAAAAAGTACTTATGTTAATATTTTTTGAAAATTAACATATGTTATAAATATAATTTGCAATTTAAAATCATATAAGCATGCAAAAAAATATTGTCAAATTAATTTTTAAAATTTTGGTTGCACATCTTTTGGTAATTTGCTAGTATATATATGATGGAAAGGAGAGTGATCAATATAATTGTCACCACCACATATGATTACACTTTTTTTCTACCAAAAATGATAATTATATTCGTGCACCTAATTAAATAGAAATTTACAATTGGGTTATTTGCAAAAAAAATCATGACTTACAGCGGTTTTGGCAATTTTAACCAAACATTTGAAACTTGGCAAAATAAAACATGATTTTTAATTTGTTTGCAACTCGAAACACCGATCGATATTCCGATGAACGGATGCTTGCGTGTCAGACTTGAGTTAGGTGAAGTCTCCACGTCAGCAAAATTTTTTTCCACCTATGAAAGGTTATTGGCAAAAAAAAAAAAATCATAACTTATAGCGGTTTTGGCAATTTTATCACAACATTTGAACTTGGCAAAATAAAACATGACCTTTAATTTTTTTGCAACTTGAAACACCTATCGATATTTCGGTGAACGGATGCTTGCATGTCAGGATACATTTGGGCGAAATCTCAAGTTCATCAAAATTTTTTACACGTAGGAAACTCACCGTTTCATATAAACTGCCGTAATGCTAATTCAAAAGCATAAAGAAAGATAATTAATTAATTAATTAATTAATAAAAAAACTTAACACCAATAACAGTCCAAACCAATACTATGCTTATTGGTGTCATTGGATGCAAAAATGTTCATGTTTGGACTGTTAGGTTTCAAGAACCTGCTTATTGGTGTTAAGTTGTTTTTTAATTAATTAATTAATTATCTTTCTTTGTGCTTTTGAATTAGCATTACGGCAGTTTATATGAAACGGTGAGTTTTACATGTAAAAAATTTTAATGACCTCGAGATTTCATCCAAATGTAGTCTGACATGCAAGCATCCATTCACCGGAATATCGATTGGTGTTTCGAGTTGCAAAAAAATTAAAGGTCATGTTTTATTTTGCCAAGTTTCAAAAGTTGTGTTAAAATTGCCAAAACCACTATAAGTCATGATCTTTTTTGCAAATAATCCTTTCATAGGTGGAAAAAAATTTTGCTGACGTGGAGACTTCACCTAACCCAAGCCTGACATGTAAGCATCTGTTCACTGAAATATCGATCGGTTTTTCGAGTTGCAAAAAAATTAAAGGTCATGTTTTATTTTGCCAAGTTTCAGATGTTTGGTTAAAATTGCCAAAATCGCTATAAGTCATGATTTTTTTTGCAAATAACCCTTTACAATTTAAAGATATGTTTGACATTGCTTTAGATTTTGCTATTGTGTTTCAACAAGTGGTGAATCCAAAATTGATATTTGTCAAATCTGCTTTTTCCTTTCAAATAGAATGAGACTGTTGCTTGACGAGAAGTAAAATGCAGTATATATTTGTCCTGCATTATTTGTCCTGTTGGCCAAAATGCTATAGATATTACCATCTCAGTTGGAACTGAATCTCTCTTCTCTCGAGTGGGTCAAAAAAATATAATAAATATTTGATAAATAAATTTTTAAAGTTAGAAGAAGCAATCTTTTGTAAATTAGAAATTACATTTATGTCACGACCCAATCCAGGGAGTCATGACCGGCGCTAGGGAACGAGAATTTTTGTAACCAGAATCCGTAGCAAGCCTTAAATATAAAACTCATATAAAATAAACCATAAAAATATCACGTAATTAAAACTTTAATCAATAAAATATGATCTCATAACATATAATAAAATACAGCTGTATACAATTCTTTAACTGTCAGTTTCAATTATAAAATAGTATTAAATATGACAACGGTCAAATACTACTACTGCAGCTTCTAGAGTAAAAACGAAGGTTCAAATTTGAAATTTACATAATCTAGCCG
>CATIWK010428520.1:0-11014 GCA_949634005.1 Mallotus japonicus
TACCAGGTGAATGCAGTTCCTGTCAAACTATTAGGAAATAATCTTAATTTAAAATTAGGAAAATTCTCAAAGTTTGCTAACTCTCCACATTGAATTGTAAAACGAGCAATATGCTCCAGTGTTGACTGCCCATTTTCCCCAGAGAATAGGGAAAACTCAGGAACTCTATAGCCTCTGGGATAGGGATTATCCCTGTTTATCATATCTGGGTATGGCGTGTGGAATTCTGGGCAACCAACTTGACATAGACCAGGCCCATATAGCTCTTGTATGACATCCCTTATAGCATCCATGTCAACTCCCATTGGTGGTGCTTGAGGCTGTGGCATGTATGCCTAGGGAAAAGGCATTTGGCCTTGGGGAAAAGGCATATAACCCTGGGGAAAATTGCCCCCCATGCCTCTTTCCTCATGTTCGTACACCCTTGGCTGCAAGCCTGGGTTAGTCCTGCCTAAAATTTATTGGTTAGGCTTATTATTATTTGAATTGCTATTGTTTCCATTCCATCCATTAGGGCCGTTAGGAGAAAGTGATTTATTATTAAGTCCCACCTCATCCCTCCTGTGTGGAGGAATATACCTGTCATCAGTCACTAGTTGCACTGAAGGAGCAATCTTTGCAGAATTGCAAGACTCTTCCTCTACTGTGTCTGGCTTGGATACAGTATGTGGCTTGGATGTCTATTCATTCTTTTTAGAAAATTCTTGCAAAGCGTTCTGCGATATTTTCTCAAAAGTGCCAAGACTGGAATCAATAGCTTGCCTCATAGAATTAACCATACTGGTATCAATATTTTGTTTCATAGAACTAACCATTTGAGGTACCGCATCTTGAAGGATTCTCATAAAAGCATGAGAATCAGAACTCTCAATAGTGTCAACAGCTTTCAGTTTCTAACCTGATTGATCAGTAGGTGCCTCATCCTTGTTTTGGCCATGAGGCACCTGATTTCCTTCTGATTGTTCATCACCTACTTCTTCAGGTGTTTTGTTGGTTGAATCACCAACGTCAGACACTTCTTTCCACTTCGCAGTAATTTTGTCATCTCGTTGAAAATGGGTCCCACCGAGCGTGCCAATAGATTGTTGGCTATTTTTTTGTGATTTTTGAAATTATGAGCATGCCAGAGGAGCGTGTCCTCAAAAATTAGTCTGACTTCATTGAGACGATTTATGGATCCCCAAGCTCCTTCACCACAATTTGCTTAGATTTTACAGATGAAAATTACTTTTGAAAATAAAGAGACTATTTAAAGGCTTGAAAATGAAATTTTATTAATTTCAGAAGCTTAATACAAAAATTGAAATTTGACAGAGCTGATAAACTAAAAAAATGAAGAGCTAAATTTGTAAACTAGTTTTTGTAGATTGATGTAGATAGGTGTAGATGTCTTTCTCCAATCATTCTTGTGCCTTTTATACTGTTAGAATTAATTTCTTCAAATAATTGCTCCAGCTGAGCAGTCTTCAGTTTCAGTAGATTCAATTCACGTAACTTCTCTTCATCCAGATGCCTTTTTCCCTAAGTTTTGGCTAAGTGAACACCAACAGGTGCTGCTTCCAGATTCTTCTATTCCTTATCTTCCAGCTCAATTTTACTTTGCAAATTTAGACTTCAATTTGGGCTTTTTTTTAAAATTTTAATCCAATTAAAAATTAATGAACTAATCCAATTAACATTAATGGATTATTCATTAGAAATAATTGGGCTAACTAATAAAAAATAATGGGCTAATTTATTTTAGCCCAAAATTCAATTTAGGCTCAAACATATATCAATTATTTTGATTTATTTTTTATTTTAATTAATTGAATACAATTATTTTTTATTTATTACTTAAGGCCAACTATTTTGTTGATATTTTTTTTGTGAAATAGTATACAACTATTTCTTCCTCAAATTATCATATATATATATATATTATGTTTTGAAGTGTATAAGAAACACAAATATACGAATAGTATACTTATTGTATACTATTTTTAATATATGAATAGTATACAAATAGTATTTTTTTTAATTTTAATTTATTGAATACAACTATTTTTTATTTATTAATTGAACACACACTCAAGGCAAACTATTTCTTTGAAAATTTTTCTAACAATATATACTTACTCAAATTATCAGATATTTTTTTTTATGTTTTGAAGTGTATAAGAAATAAAAAAAAATATACAAATAGTATACTTGTTATATATTATTTTTAATATACTGACGTGTGTTTAATCCCAAGCATACGAAATCGTGCAAGTAGTAAAATAATGTCGTCCCACAGGGATTGAAAATCGAGTATTGTGCTACTCAAAGTGTTTTGTTTGTCTAGACACCGAAAAGTGGTTTTTGAATTAAAGTAAATTATATAATTAAAAGCTGAAATAAAAATCACAAATCAAGAAATGCTAGGGTTCTTAAACTCAATTCAACCTCTAAAAATATAAATAAACTATAAGACATTTTAAGCATAGTTCATTATGTAAGCAATCATAAAAATCACAAATCTTCCTCTCGGATAAACATATGATTAATTGAATATAATTAGGACTTGATTTAATAGCTCTCACTAATCAAGTATTCACTATAATCAATTTTTAAGCTCAGCTCATTATCATTATTAATCATCAAAATGTCTCTCAACTAAATAGATAATTAATAGGTTATTACTTGTTTTCTCAATGAAACCTATCTCTCAATCAAGTTTCATTGTCTACATTCATTCAAAGGGTGATCAAATCCTATGAAGACATTAAGCAAAGTAACAACCAATGAACTATGTTATAAACTTAGGTCTAAACTAAGTGATTACATGGTTGAATTAATTTAAGAACCCTAACAAGAAAATCCAGCCACACATGTTTAATAAAAGAAAAGAGAATGAATGAATAAAGAACATTTCCATTATTACTGAATTAAAACTGAAAATAATAATAAAGTAAAACAGAATAAGAAACCCCCTGGAATGGAAGCTTGTTGTTCTCAATCTTTAAACATTCACCAAAACTAAAACAAAATGAAGAACTAGAGATTTCTAGTTTTGATTCTTGAAATTGGAATAAAACTAAAGTAAAGATTGTTGAATGTTCTGTTTTTCAGGTGGCTTCACACTTTTAAAGGCCAACTCTCTCTCTAGATCGAGTCCCTAACAGAGATAAATGAATCCCAAAAGATCAGCTCTGCTTAAATTTCAAAATTCGAATTTATGTTGCAGGAGCATAGCTACATGGATTTTACGCATGGCTGTGCGTCTTTTACACTTCCATGCACAGCTATGCATATTTAACGCATGGTTGTGCGTCTCCCTTTTAAACCTACACGACTGTGCGAATTTTCCATATGGCTGTGCAACATCACTTCACTTTAAAACTCGATTTTTCTTCAAGAGTTTGACTTGCTTTGACTTCCACATCATGGACTTGAATTAGTCAAAACTTCAAATCTCTCTAAAGATCTCCAAAACATCCTTCAATAAAAAATACACCAAGATTAACTTGATTCAAACTAAAAATCAAAACAAACCTAACAACTTAAACAATAATATGAAAAATAACTAAAAGATCTTAAAATCAACTAAACATGCAACTAATTTATTAATAAATCCATGATATAAAGTGTTTAAAACTAAGGTTTTTCACACTCATCATATACGAATAGTATACTCATTGTATACTATAATATAGTTGTTGTTCATGTATTTTTAATTTTATATTTTTTTTATTATCTATACCAATGAATTTTGGTATTTGGATATAGAAAACATATGTTATTTTCAAGACATACCATTTGCAAAAATTAATTATTTAGAAATATTTTTTGATTATGTATTTTAGTTGTTTCATATTTGATGTTATTGGCATCTCTTTTTATGGCAATCAAACCTAAAAAGATACAAATGTACTATACCAAAACCTTTGCATTATCTTGCACAGTTACAAGTCTCGTAGATGAGTTTTTAGCAGACAATCATCAGAAATCGTAGGCCCTTACAAGATAAACTTGCATGTCAAACTTTGGAATATATTTGTGTAACACCCCAACCCCACCAATACCCTTGCTAGATGGCCACTACTCAGACATACCTAACTCAAGCACTGGTGTGGCAGAGTATCACCTCCATCTCATCTAACCACTATTTCACACTTGCAACTTAAACATATCAATATACTCCACCATTACATATAACCATTATAAGGTAACTATTCCAAATCTTGCTTATAAATCGTACATAAGTCTCAAATTATAAATTATCAATATAGTCTGCTTAAATATTTAATTTTTCTATAACAAAATATTCTAGTAGAGACTTTCTCAATCAGGCTCTCCACAAATTCTGTTGCACTTGCTAAACACCAAGCTATCTTCCAAACAGCTACTCATAATAACTAATCATTCTGGAAAAAATTATAAAAAAGAGTGGTGAGTATTTCTAAGAGAAAATACTCAATGAGTGGGAAAGAGTACAAATAGGACTATTCAAGAATAACATCACATTAGAATTCCAATTAAATAAATCACATAAGCAAAAACTTAACATCAATAGTGTAGTCGAGAAAGTTTTTCATGTGATATTGAATTTTAAATAAATAGTTGTCAAAACTCTCTTATCGTACCACTAAGATAAGTGTTGACCCAAGATCAAAGCCCAATGATGAAATAAAACGAGCACTGAATGCAAGGCTTGACTTAAAACTCTTGAAAATGGACTAAAAGCCCTTAATTTCCTTAGAAGTGGATTGAAAGCCCTCAAAACTAAGCCCAAGAAGCCTAAAGAAGCCCAAGGAACTGAAGAAGCCCATAAAGCCTAAAAGGGGAATGTCTCAGCTCAAGGCCAGTGAGGTGTTGCCTCACTGAAGAGGCGACACCTTTATACCACTAGTTTGAAGAGGCGACGCCTTTTCAATGAGGTGATGCCTCCTCATAGAGGCGCCGACTTAATGGTGTTATCCTGTTTTAAAAAAAAAGAATGATGATCATTAATGGTAGAAGAAGTGTCTAAATTAATTGGGGATGTTACTATAAGAAAGTGGAAAGATGAAACTCCTAGAGAGAATTAAAGGAGGCAATTAAATAGGAAAAATAAAGATAAAAAGAACAAGGAGAGGAAAGAGCAGGAGGGTTCGAATTGGGGCAGCAGAAAAGAACAAAAAAGAGAGACTTGGCATTCCTGAATGAAAGAATAGGGAGAGAACATGCGAAGATAGTTGGAAATCAAAGGAAATGAGGGAAGGGAAAGGAAAAGGGGCCATTTTCAAGAGGAATAAGAAGCTAACCTTGCATTCGGACAGTGCTCTAGATAGAATTCAACTTTTGAGGGAAAAATATTTTCAAAAGCTAATCATCAAAACAGTAAAGCTTTTATCTTTCATTGATTTTGTGATTTTTATAATCTATTTCATGTGATTTTAATGAATTTTTTGTGTGGAAGTATAGCTTTATAGATTCGTGCATAAGCATATAGCTTGATTATAAGAATTCTATATTTATACTTAACTGAAAAGAAGAGAATTCATGTAGAAATTGTTCTGTGATCTGGAGATCAGGTGACGCCTCCTCGTAGAGGCGTCACCTCTATGTATTGAGGTGATAGGAGAGTGTATTCAATGAGGCGTCGCCACATCATCAGCATTCAGTTTTTATTTTTCTTGCATTTTATTTTATGCATTTCATTTAAATTATTAGATGATGATTCTGTTATATTAGCATGAATATTTTATGATTTGTTTCTGTGTTATGCATTTTATTATTTTCATATGTGTTTTATTTTATTGTCTTAATATTTATTAAATAATGGAATCTTTATTTTCTCAATTTTATTTATTTTCTTATTCTTATTTTCATTTATACCATTATTATGAAATTAACTGGGTGCTTTTTTGTAGGTTTTATGTGGAATTGGACCTAATTGCATGAAATTGAATTAATGTGCAAACTTGGACTTAATTATGAAATCTGAAAGATTGAATGGAGGTAATTGCAATTTACATGTTAATAAGGAAATAATTTGATAATTAAAGGTAATAAAACACGAAAAACAAATAGAGGCCAACTATAAGGTTGGGTGGGCATTTCAAAAGCCCATACCCAGTTTCCGAACCCAATCTCTGAGGATGGCTGCTGGGATCCTCTGTGGAATCTAATTACTGTACAGTGTGTCCTGGGTCTCATCCTGGTGGCGACTCCATCTCCGATTTGGGCTCAAAGCCCATATTGTATTTTCTAGTGGACTTTGAGTCCACACAGTGTCGTGGTCATCAGACACTTGGGCGCATGCTGAACCCCGCCGCCTACAATAAGCATTTAAAATAACTCAAACATTTGAAGTAAAATTTAACTTTGTTATTTTGATGTGAATTATAATTCCACACTTTAAACCGTGCCACAAGATACCAATATTGTAATGATGCCTTTTGTTATAATATTGATGCTACACAACAGGTGTTACATTTGTAATTTCTCAAAAGATTTTTAATAATTTATCATAGGTATAAAACATTTTTTGTCAATAGAATTTCTCATTATTATTATCATGCATATCGCAATGTTTTCCATACGACCCCGGTCGTACTAGCCTTCTTGGCCTCTCGAGCTCATGCTCAAATTATGCCAATACTCATCTTTAGTGCTCATCACAACTTTTAAATTTAACTTTAGAAAATATTATAATTACATATAGAGCACCGCCAAATTAGATGTATTCGTATTAATTTCGGACACTGCACCATATGCACAAGCAGATATTAGTGTGGCTAGTACTATCACCTCGCTGAAGGTTATCACATCTATTCATTCATAATGTGTTAGCCTAGCCCCATAGGTTGCACCCGCACATCCCAAAGAATAATATCTCAAAAAAGGCCTTGTAATCTTATATCGCTCACTCAGAGCTCAAACTACATTTTCGTCAATTACTCTTGAATGTCGTATCCTAGTTATGGTCTTACATCTTATTTCAAATGGTGGGTGGATGGCTGTGTCCCGAACACCTCGTACCAGCTCACCAAACCCTGCCATGTCCTCGATATGGACTTACTATCTCTCAGTGACATATGTTCTTGTGTTCATTATTTTATCATTGTTATTCTCATTTCATTTGTTTAATTGACAACTATCTTACCTTTCATAGAAGTTCTCAATTTAGTTTCCAAATCTCGTTTAAGAATTAAGAAGTTATCATTGTTATATAACTCCTTAAAGGTTTTCACGTGTCATCTTATCATAGTCATTGCTATTCTCTTTACTTATTTATACTCGTCTTTACAGAATGTTGAACATATCCAATTATCATTTGCATTTTGGTATGTATTTGACCTCAAATTTGTACATTTTCGATTCTAACTTCAAATGTACATTTTGGAGATTTCATTGTCAACATGGACATTATATTAACTTTCATATTTAGGTTAATTGAACCTTTATCTCTAGTTTAATCTTAAGGCCGGGAATTTGAATAGCTCTTGAGTAATATTTTACACATTTGGGGGCAGAGTTAAGTTTTCATAACCTTTTAGGCGATCAAGCTTAATCTATAGATTATGAAGATTAACGCTGATGTAACCTTCCTATTCGAAATCAAAAGTAGTTCAAAAAATAAAAATTCGTGAAATTAAGATTTAGATTTCTCTGTACCTCGGAAAAATTAAAGTTGGATTTTAAAGATAATATTTTCTAAAAAAAAATGCATTTAAACTTTCATATATAACCTTTAATAATATATAAGAGTAAAAATATAATTATTTAGTTGACTAAGTGTAAGGTATCTTGCTCAACCCCAAGATAATCTTATCCAGTCCAACATAGTCAAAATAATTTAATTATATAAGGTTGAGTTGAATTTAACTTATGAATTCATTGTCTGGGTAGATAAGAAAAATATTTAGTATTTGATCATACAAGTTCATATACAAATGAACTTCAAAAGCAATAGTAATCCAAACAAGCACTTTGATAGTTATATACTTATATTTATAAATACATGATCAGTCAGTATTGTTTTTGAATTTAAATATGTCTAGTTCAAAGCTAATTTTAGCCCATGGTTACAATTATTGATTTTCAAATATATTAAATTAGTCACCTTAATACCTCTCCCTCTAATATTTAAATTTGAAAACATTTCAAGAAATGTAAATATATTTATATATATGTTACATCGTTAACATATAATTCATATTGAATTTATAAAGATATTATTATTATTATTATTAGAGTTCCAAGACTCACATTGGTCTACTTTTGCTGTGTGTATGTAGATTTATATATATATATATATATATAGATACTCCCTTTGATTAGGTAGGCTTATTTTCTTTATATCCTTATTTATTTATTTACTCATCATCATCATCATCACCATCATCATCTTGTGACAACTCTTACACCTACCTAACTAAGAAAGATTGTAATATTTAGAATTTTTATATTCATATGTGTAAGCACCCAATTTCGGGATAGTTGAGTGTGGATGCGATAGAGGACTCAAATGATGAAAATTTGTTATAAATAGGTCTCTAGAATTTGATTTTTCAATCTCAGGGCTTAATAGCATTTTTAAGGACTTAATTGTAATATTTTTTTTAGATACCTAATTGTAAAGTTTTGATTCTTTCGAGGGTCATTTCGTAATTAAAAGTAATTAAACAAGTCAATCACCGATCAAAGTTATGTAATTCCGTTCAGAATTACATATCTCCGACGATCGGAAATGCATAATTCCGATACATAATTTTGATCAGAATTATGCATTTCCAATCGGAAATACACAATTCCGGTTAGAATTGCACACCTCCGACCGAACTCCGTCACCCAATTTTTTATTTTTAAAAATATTTCTTTAAATTCTCATTGGTTGAAAATTAATTAAAAATAAATTAAAAAGAAGATAAATGTGATTTTGGTGATAATTATACATTTATCACTTCTTTTTTTAAAGATAAAGGAGCCATTTTAACATGTGATTTGATAATCACATAGCAAAAAAATATCTTTTTTTCTTTAAAAACCTGCGCTGATTTCATTTGAAAAAGGGAGGAGTTTTATGAAAAATAGAAAAAAGGGGTTCTTTTGGTTCTGGAAAAAAAAAACACATAAAAGCTTTCAACAAAACTTGGTTCTGGAATTTTACGTTCTTTAAACCAAAACAAAGCAATAAAGCATGGGAAAGAAAAAGAAAATTCTACAGATCCTATTCCAACACGGTGATTCAAATCAATATTGCATTTGCACTACATCCTTTCTTTCTTTCTTCCTTTTCTTTTTGTTTTATTCTTTTATTTATTTCATTTTATTATTTTTAGAATCATTCTAACTGTTTTTTTGTGTGTGTGTTTCTTTTGGTGTTGATTTTGGTGAGTGCAACCTATGCCATGGGGTGAACGTGATTGAACCAATAAAAATCCATGAAGATCCATGGAATGCCATGGATAAAATCATGTAGCAGTTATACGTCGATTTTAGGTTTTTATTTAATTTTGTTATTTATTATTTTTTATGTTCTGTTTTAACTTATTTGGTTTATTTGGGCATGTAATTAATTAGTTTTAATTTTTGTACATAGGAATTGTAATAGCCCTAGTAGTGGGAAAAATAGTGAAACCATTTAATTTTCTCCACCATTAAAATTAGGGATTTCAACATAAATGCCCAAAAAAGAGTCCCTACTAACCAAAATGAACCAAACTTTTCATATATTACTAAAATGCCTTTCACTTAATTTTTTTTTCTTCCGTGTCCCCTGCCTCATCAATGTAAATGACGAAATTTTTTTTTTTTATTCATGCTACTTCTTCCTTCACCTTCACTTTCGCCTTCGTCTCTGTTCCTCTTCCTTTCCCTTCTTCTCCTTCTTCTCCATCAAATCCATCATCGTCCATTTGCTCCTCCATCATTCATTTTTGCATTGCAATAATTCCATAACAACAATAGTTTGTGTTCATAGTAATTCAAGAAGTACAACATGTTCCAAGAGAAGGTTATGGAACCGGATTTTCAAAGGAAGCAATGCAGAAAATAGTGAATTTTTAAGTTGTCCACGTAATCACCATTTAGTGACACGTAGTAAAAGAGAATGACAGCAACTGCAGTAGCATATCAGCTCATGAAATTAGCAAAAAGAGATGTTTCTATATTACCATTCTCATCTGCTCTGCAACAACGTCTCCTACCTATAGTATTTCACATCAAATGAGAAAATACAGATTCACTACACAAAGGGGTACTTGTAGTTGCGCCCAATTCAAACATAGGTACTATAAAGAGAAATCAAACATATATGAAAAAAATGTAATAGCAAAAAAAGACTTGTACTTAAAATGCTTGCCCAAAACCATCTTAAATAAAGAAGTTGGCAGTTCATAGTGCTAAGTTTTAGGCTTGTCAGTCTGGATAGCAATGGGCATTTCTTTAAGAGCTACAAAACACAAACATAAGCAGCAAGCAAACCAGAGCCAAATGATCATTAAATCATTCTTCAAAAAATTGAAGAAAACAGAAAAGGGGTACCTAAAATTTGAGTCAAAAAATGAAAATTCATTACAATGCACGAATTGCATAAGGTCAGAAAGCTGCAGATCAAACGAAGGCTTATAGCCAGAATGAAGACAACTAGCCAATAACAAACAAGTGAACCTCTTAATAACGGCATCCAGCAGCAGATTCCATTCAAGTGAAGCTAACATAAATCCGACGGTGACATTGTAAGGCATTTGCATCAACCCCTCCATTATTAAGTTTCAAGAAGCTTAGACATTTGGTGACACGTAATCACCACCTAAATACCAACCTATCTAATGCCGCCACCCCTTAACAACCATAAATTAATCACCAATTATTATTATTATTATTATTATTTTTTTCCAAAGGGACATGTGTCCCTTTCATACAATCCACTTGACACCTCATGCATCTTTTTCAAATAAACCCTTATTTCTTTCTTTCTTCTTCAATTATACCCTTCTTGAATCTTTATTTTTGTTCAATTGGTCCCTCATTTTCTTTGTGCAAAACTACACATCACCATGAA